>QJNZ01001554.1:0-11000 GCA_004155055.1 Monosporascus sp. CRB-8-3
CGGCGCCGCCAGCTTCGTCACGCCCCTGTACGTGGCGGAGCTGGCGCCCGCCGCGCACCGCGGCCGCCTCGTCACCGTCAACGTGCTGTGCGTCACGCTGGGGCAGGTCGTCGCGTACGTCGCGGGCTGGGCGTTCGCCGAGTGGGAGCGGGAGGCGGGCGACCCCGCGCACCGCCCGACCCGCGCGTGGCGCTGGTTGGTCGGGCTCGGGGCCGTGCCCGCCGTGGTGCAGTGCGTCTTGCTGCTCGCGATGCCCGAGACGCCGCGGTGGCTGGTCCGGGCGGGCCGGTCCGCCGAGGCGCGGCGCGTGATCCAGAAGACGGTGGGGTCGTCGTCCGACGGCGGTGGTGATCCGGATTCCGCGCGCCTGGCCGGCGGGATCCTGAGGGATATCGAGGTCGAGGTAAGGGAGGAGGCAGAGAGCGCCAAGTTGACGAACAGCAGCGAGTGGATGAGGGGCTGGCAGGAGCTGCTGACGGTGCCGAAGAACCGGCGGGCCCTGACGATAGCCTGCCTGTTGCAGGGCCTGCAGCAGCTCTGCGGATTCGTAAGTCGTCGCCGTGCCGCATGCAGCACCTACCTTGACCACCCCCGCCCAGTGCACCTAGCCCATCAATCCGTTTGCATCTGATCTGGCGGGAGGAGAACGCAAAGCTGACGAGTCTCGCAGAACTCCCTGATGTACTTCTCGGCGACCATCTTCACGATCCTCGGGTTCCCTATCCCCACGCTCACGTCGCTGAGTGTCGCGGCCACCAACTTCGCCTTCACGGCCGCGGCGCTGGTGCTGATCGACCGCGTCGGCCGGCGGCGGATCCTGCTGTGCTCGGTGCCGTTCATGGTGGTTGGGCTGCTGCTCGCGGCCGTCGGCTTCCGGTTCTTCGAGCTCCCTCCAGCGGCGGCCGGGAATGATTCGCCGTCTTCCTCCTCGAGGGACGCGGCGGTCGTCATACTGGTCAGCGTCATGGTCTACGTGGCGGCTTACGCGCTGGGGCTGGGCAACGTACCGTGGATGCAGAGCGAGCTGTTCCCGCTGAGCGTGCGGTCGCTGGGCAGCGGCGTCGCGACGTGCGTTAACTGGTCGGCGAACTTCGTCGTCGGGCTGACGTTCCTGCCCATGATGGACGCGCTGACACCCACGTGGACTTTCGCGCTGTACGGCGCCGTCTGCGCCGCGGGCTGGGTCGCCATCTGGATGATTTACCCCGAGACGAGCGGGTTGACTCTGGAGGAGGCCACTGGTTTGCTTGAGGATGGTTGGGGTGTGAGATAATGATGTATTATTATATTCTCGAAGCATTAAAATATCTATGGAATTCAACCGACACCTGCGCCGCAACCAGTCTAATGTGTGACCCCATGTCGCTTAACCATATCTATCCTTTCGCAGTCTTAGGCCACGTCGCTGAGGACTCAAGTGTCGAACGGCCCATAGTTGAGTGCCGGCCTGTCTCTTTAAGACTCCCCAGAGGCCACAGGTCAATTCACAACCTCCTGCCTTTGCGATTCAAGACCATCCTGTGTGCTTATCGAGCATCCTCTCGAATGAGACAATATATGGTGACCGTTAGAGGACTGAGCCTTAGCCCCGTTGCCTACGCGTCTCGGGATGCCGAGTTGAGATTGGACCTCGCGGGGCCCCTGACTAAGCCAGCACCTTAACTCCTCCTTGGTGGCGACGGAAACCATTCCTAGCATGGAGAGCGTGTTTCCGTACGCGCCTCCCACTCCGGCGTTTCGCCTCGGGATGACCAGGATCCAGCCCTGCCCAAGGGCGACGTTATGCGGAACGTAATCAGATGGAGTGCCGTTAAGACCCAGTAGTGATCTGACTTCTGCCATCATCTGCTCGTAAATAACTAATGCTTCATGTGGCGCGAGCTCACTCTCAAATCGTCTTAAGACGAATTCATATGGCGTATTTGGTGGCTCGCTGGATGTCTCCGGCCACGGGATTAGGCGATCCTTGAGATAAGGAGATATTTGCATGTGTTTCTGTGACGCCTAGAGTCAGTAACTTCCATGGCCGCCAGGATCACGCCCCAGTCCAGAAGAAGCCACATAAGACAGGCAAATCAACTAGCTCAAGGGTCGTCCATGCAGAGGCGGAAAGCATAGCGATATACTAGGGAGAACTCACATGCAATCGGCTACAGCCTCCATCCTTGCCGCAATTGAAGAACATAAAATACTTCCAGTTCAAACCCCCGAGCACCTTCCAGGTAGCTTGGAAGTCTTGCAAATCTAACTGCTCGTACTGTCGGCGGTGCCCATCTTTGGTGAGAAGCAGCAGGTGAGGACGGTACATCTGAAAAGCTGGAGTCAGCCGTTGTTCTTTCCAGATAACCACCCATTGCAAGAGGTAGGGAAATTTAAGCCCTGTCTAGGACTATGGGCTCCCGACGGACATTGTCGGGGAACCATGCTCGTGGACGTGGAAATAAGGGGGAGGAAATAACTTCGGAAACGGCTTACGCAGAACTTATTGAACATAAGCAGATGCGTGTCATTGATATAAGTGATCTCATATCCGGAAACGTCGATGTCACTCCCTGGCACGTAACCAGGACTCTTCTTCACTGAAGAGGTTGGAGCCGGTGGCTCGTCGGCATTGTCCTTGATGAAGGGTTTCTTGCCAATGGCGCCCGTGACCGTGAATTCGTACTAAGTGGAGGTCAACTCAGGGTTCGGATGTCGCATATGTATGTGTGCGTCGGTTTCTCACCTGGAAGCCGTTGACGGTCTGCGTCTGGATCTTGGGGTTGTCCTCGTAGAATATGATACCCCTGTTCCAGCGCCTATCGAACTCGGCGACAAGTTCTTCCTCGCTGAGAGGGATGGTCATGTTCGGAAGATCGCCAGCCCACGAGATGCCGCAGTGCGTATTTGTTCCCACTCACGTGTTTGGTCTATAGGTATGGATGGCCCTTGTGAACCTGATTTTATAATGTTTGTGTTACGGGATCTTGCCTCTGCGGTGAGTTGGTAGGTACATGTATGTACTTACCTAAGCTTACCTCAATGTCGGTGAGGTGGAAAAAATTAGTGGGGCGCAGCTCAACTGGCATTGATTGACCTCATTCCAACATCGCGTCCCAAAACGTCGGGTTGCTGCTGCACAAACAGTCTTAAACCCTGACCCGGCAACAGCCACCGCATCTTTTGTCTAGATATGAAAACTATATCAAACCGACAGCAAACCGCCTGATAGAGCCAAAATCACCTTTTGAATGCTTATACTTAAAAGTGGGCCGCGTATTTTATGCCGCCTGTGACGAAGCTTCGGTGCCTACTTGTTCAAACCGTGGACCACTCGACACCATAAAAGACCGTTGTTTTAACGCTAAGGGGGCATTCAGCAAGGGATTCGCAGATGCACAGTTTGCTTCCATCAAATGTATACTACTACAAGGCGTATCCGGATTACCACCTGGCTATTGCTACAGTGGCTCATGGGAAGTAAATCGAGAAGGGTAACGAGTGCATAAGTCGTCGGGAAGCCACTAGTCGTGAATAACTGGCTTAACTTCGATCAGACCTACCGGGCCCCTTCTGGGGAGAGTTACTCCCAACGCTCGGACGAACAAGACTGAAGAACCACAGGCAGCGGGCTTTCGTTTGCACCACTGGTCCGCCGCTGAAATCGCGCCAAGACGTGATTGTCTTACAGTCTTGTTATGAAAGGACAGAATAAGAATCAGTCACATGTTAGAAAGAATCTATAGACGCCTACTTGGTCATTTCTTTCTCTCATATCGACCAACTCGTAGCCCTTGGAGGTCTCGCCATGGTTTCTAGCGTGCTGGCGTTACATTAATACGACATGTTTTTAAGGGAGAGGGGTTTCCAAGGACCATTAGGGAGGACACAGTTCGACAGGTCTACCAGGAGAAATCTTATTACAGAACTCTTCTATGAGGAATAGCTTGAAGTCAAGTTATTATCCTAAACAAGTCACAGGGCGGGAATGGGATCGAAGGAAGTCTGTGGCAATCTAGTCTCATTAAACTCATATACCGACCAGCGGTATTAACTGTATTTATGCTCTACTCACCTCAAACGATTCTTGATCATCTAGTCTCTCGGAGCTTCTTTCACACCTCGCACCACTCGCTAGATCTAAAAATACCCTAGATCAGCCGCATCATTCTCGGGAGAGTCTTGACAAGACATCTAAGGACTGAAACCCAGTCCGCCGGCGGTCGTGGCGTGGAGTGGGCGGGGCACGGACTACCAGTCCTGACGGTTCTTCTGGATAGGATCTTGCCACACCCTCTCTCGCACTTTATCATGTCGTAGCCGCGCAGGCAACCGCACTCGTACAGGATCTCGACCTCTGTGCACATCTTGCTGACTTTTGGATTTCTATGGCCTTGCCTTTTTGTGCGGATTGGTTTGCGGTTCGTGTTGCTTTGGTTAGTTTTGTGATTGTGTTGCTTTAGGTACTGTTTCGAGGAAAAGGGGAAGGCTTAAGAGCTGGGATGGGCCAACACCTATATATTCCCTCGAAACACGCCGACGATGATTGTTTGGATACACATAGCTGTGCATACTTGGTGTTATAGACTCTATTGATATTCTGGAACAATGCGCTGGGCATGTTACAATAACACCCATAGCGACCATGGTTATTTGCGCCTAACCGTCTTTATAGACTAGTTGATGTTAAACGATCGCTTCGTTTTAAGTGTTGTTAACCGTCAATTCAACGGGGTTGCTGCAAAGCAAGACGTTCCCAGGGAATAGGGGTCCCAAAGTGGAAGGTTAATGCACAAAAAGGCGTTCTGGAAAAATGTCCGAATAAGGCTCATACGTGAATTATGTACCAAAACATCCACCATCACTCGGAGCACAAGGCACCTATACATAGGTCCCCCTCCTTCCCTCCCAAAAAAAAGGAAGAAAGAAAACAAGGCTGTCCCGTGCTGGCAACGTACATCGCCCCTAAACAAAGAATCATTAAACCTTATTTTCTTGTGTTCTTTAACGGATGAGTTCGTAGACATAGTTCGTATATCTGCTTGCAGCTGGGTCTTAGTCCTTGTCGTTGACCCTGTGGGGTTCGTCGCCGAAGTGTCCAATCTTTTGCTCGGATGACTTATTGAGATATAACAACAGAAGGCTCTTTGGGTGTGTACACACTGATCACAAGGGCTACAAGGGGGTTTGTATTGTAACTACCCTAGAATACATTAACTCTGTTCAATTCGTATACCCACTCTTCGAATATATATAGAGAATCGTTATGTACTTGTTCAAATCCCTCAAAGCTATATAAGATGACTTGCTACATAATGTTAGCTAAAAGGTTGTGCGCCATAACCATAGGTTAAGTATTCTTTGTGAAAGAGAAATAATTACTCAATCACGTGCTGTCGCAGCTGTTCGAACTTCGATTTAACTCTTCGCTGTTCCGAAATCCCGCTGATAGTGGGATTCTAAAACCCAATCTTTTACGGCTTTTTGCGGGGCAGCCCGGGCTCGGAACGACCGGATGCCGTCTGCTGAACTCGCGAATGGCCGAACATACCGAGATTTGAGAGGCACGCACGGTTTCATTTATAAGCCTTGAGCTAGATGCTCGTATATCTACTTATCTATTTTACAATACGGGTTTGTCAGACAAACAAAAACTCACATTAGTGACGGCTGTGCTGCGTCTGGCTTGGAAGCTGGAGATTAGCTCGTCGCTAGCCCCCGGCTCGTCCGCTGTATGCCATCTTGGATTATACTTTGACCAAGTTGCCCGTACCTACCAAGCCTTCTGCCAAGATGGTCTAGGGAACCATAGAGGTTGCCTAATCGGGCAACTAAGACGTCATACAGGTAGGAGAAATTGTTCCAGTCCAACCATTCCTCAAATTGGCCATGATCTGATAAGCCGCCATCTTGATCTATACGGGAAGGTTATCAAAGTATAAGAGATCTGCTATAGAGATCTGCTGTAGGGTCACTGCAGGTGACGTGCGTATCTGTACGGCTGCTGGCTGTGACGTAGCCATTACAGTTGCACTATTACAGTGCGCGCGAGATCTTCACTCATATCACTACGACCAGGGCTAATATCGTGCCTACTATCCTAAGCAGCGCCACGGATTCTCATGGACATTTGGAGCCCGGCCCTACGATTTCTCAATCCTGGTCAGCTGGCCTGGAGTTCTGTCATATTCTTACGTCCGAGGTTAGATATCTGACACCCGATTCAAAGCGTCGGAAGCCGATCTAGCTGAGTCAGGATAGGCACATGCTTGCAGCATCTTTACTCGTAATAATAAATGGTAGTAGGTGACATTAACTCACCGATACCGATGAATGACTTGCCTAGGTTGTACACTATTGTCGGATGGTGGAGGTTATAAGTGGGAACGTCGTCCCATTTGGTGCCCCTTTAAAATTTCTGCATTTGCGGGTCACATCGCGCCACTAGAATAGCCCGACTGCTATCCTCAGTCAGCCTAAGTATGCCAAGCTCTCGCATCCCGGGACTGATGGCTGCCATGCTGTACTAGTTAGCTTTCCCCGCCCGCTCGATCGCTCGATGTTCTCTATCATCCTAGAAGAAGCAAGCCGCGAGTGCAACTGAACATGCCGTAAGTTGGTGTATGTTTAGAGGAAAGGCAACGATAGAAGAGAGGGGCATCCTGGGAGGAGGTCGGTCGGCCGTATACGGAGAACTCGACTGAAGTCGGGCTACTTACAGGAGCCGAGATGAGTCAAAGGCGAAATCCGTATCTGTCGTTGGTCGACACGGCATTGATAAGGACGAAGTAATATCCGCCGTTCAGCACCTCATCCCTTTTTATATGGGGTTCTCGCCCGTTTCGGTTCCTAGCTCTAGGAGGGTAGTGAGGAAAACGTGCCTCGGCTCCGTTTCCGCTCAAGGCGGTGGACAAAATAATTGATAGTGACAATAGTGTGTTGCGGGTCTGGACACTATCAATTATTTTGTCCACCACCTTGCCGCTTTTATCAGCAAGTTTCGCAACCAGACAGCTTCCTTCTCGATTCTTCCCTGCAAAGTTATTAGGGGTTTGGTTTGGTGGATTAGCTAAGCCTTTTTCAAAAATTTCATCGGCATGCCGCTTCGCCGGACGCCGCTGGGGCTGACTTGCATTAGGCGAGAACCAACCCATGTCGGCGGTATCTCTTGCCGCGGCAAAGTATTTCGGCAATCTAGTCTGGTTCGGGTCCTTACCTAATCCGCAGCGCGTCGATGCCCATTATTGGCTGTCGCAGAGTCGCGACGGCGTCATCACTGGGTCGTTACAAGGGGTTCTGAAGTCATCGATAACGCATTTGTAAGTAGTGACCGAGTAGCGACTCTGACTTGGGAATGTAGTGGAAATAGGGTAAAATCCGACACTGGCAATGCCGAGTTATCCCTACCATGCCTACGAGAGTGCTACCTCGGACCCATCATCTGGGTCCTGGTTGGGAATCCGCTTAATAAAGCATTAGTTAGGGAAACAATAGCCTGACCGATTAAAAGAATCTTCTGTCCCCATCCAATTCACGTCTGTCTTGCTCGTGGCAAAATTTTGCAAGTTATTATTACAATCGCATCCCCAGATCCTCAGGGAAGGGGTTGACAGAGAGAGGAGGGATACAAGCACCCCCTAGACGGGCCCAACATAGACGATACCCTCTATATCCTTATATTTATATATATCACATACGTAACATCTGGGGATTAGTTCCAAGCCGTGTTATAAACACAACTCAGTTTGGAGATTCGCGTATATACTACTTAGTACTACCTAGGGAGGAAGAACTGGAAACCAGTTCACAGTGTCGGCCATGGACGAGGTCGACCGCGAGCTCGTGCGGGCGGAGGAAGAGGCGCGCAGGGACAGCATCCACAGCCCGAGCCGGTCGCACCACCACCGGTCGAGCCACGAGGTCGAGCGCGTCGTGTCAGCGTCCACGGTGTCGACGGCGTCATCCTCGAGCGTGGGAGGGGAGGGCGCCCGGAACAGAGGTGGCATGAGCATGAGCCGCGTCCCGACGTCGCGGGAGCTCGAGCGGCACCCCACGGAGCTCAGCCGGATCCAGACGGCCCGCAGCCAGCACAGCGCCACTGTCGGACGCAGCCTCCGCAACAGGACGCCATCGAGGCCTCTGCCGGCCTTCGGCGCCGGCAAGCCTTACCCGCCCGATCTCCCCAACAAGGAAGACTACGTTGTCGAGTTCGACGGCCCCGACGACCCGTATCACGCCCAGAATTGGCCCCTTAAGAAGAAGTATGTTGTTGTGGTTCAGAACCCCTCCCCTAGTCGCCTTGCTTGCCCCTTAAAGGGAACTTCAAGACTGACACGGGCTGCTCTTATAGGTTGTTGACGGCTGCCATGCTCGGCTATACTACCATGACTTCGGCCTTCGCCTCGAGTATCTTCTCGGCCGCCACACCGGTAGTTGCCGCGGAGTTCGGAGTCAGCTCGGAGGTCGGCCTGCTAGGAGTCTCGCTCTTCGTGCTCGGCTTCGCCACGGGCCCGACCTTGTGGGCGCCCCTGTCTGAGCTGAAGGGACGGAGGCTGCCCATCGTGCTGTCCATGTTCGGGTTCTCCATCTTCTCGATCGCCTGCGCTACGGCCAAGGACCTCCAGACGGTACTCATCTGCCGCTTCTTCGCCGGCTTTTTTGGCGCGTGTCCGCTGGCTGTCGTGGCGGCCGTCTTCTCCGACATGTTCGACAACGCAACTCGGGGTTCGGCCATCACCGTCTTCTCGATGACCGTGTTCACGGGTCCCCTACTCGCCCCCTTCGTCGGCGGCTTCATCGTGATGTCTGACCTCGGATGGCGCTGGACCATGTATATCGTGTCATTCATGGGCTTCCTCGCCTTCGGCCTCGACTTGATCTTCCTGGAAGAAACGTACCCACCCGTCATCCTCATCGAGAAGGCAGCCGAACTGCGACGCCGCACCCAGAACTGGGGCATTCACGCCAGGCAGGAGGAGATCGAGGTCGACTTCGGCGAGCTCGTCCAGAAGAACTTCACCCGCCCCATGAGGCTCTTGTTCGGGGAGCCCATCGTTACCGCGATATCGGTTTACATGGCCTTCATCTATGGCCTCCTCTACCTGTTCCTTACCGCCTATGGTTTTGTCTTCCAGGGCGTTCACGGCTTCAACCCGGGCCTGTCTGGTCTCACCTTCTTCGGGATGATCATCGGCCAGCTCATCGCTGGTACCGTGGTCCTGCTCATGCAGCCCTCGTATCAGCGAAAGCTCAAGGCCAACAACGGCATACCTGTCCCCGAGTGGCGACTTCCCATCGTTATCGTCGGTGGTGTCGCGTTCACCGTGGGTGTCTTTTGGTTCGGATGGGCTGGCTACAATCCCAACGTTCACTGGGTTGTCCCTGCTGCCTCTGGTATCCTGACGGGCTTCGGTCTGATGTCCATTTTCCTCCAGCTCCTGAACTACCTAGTTGATGCGTACCTCATGTTGTAAGTTCCACCTGTAATACTCTTTGGCGTGGAAAGGGGTAAGAGACTGACCTGTTTCGCAGTGCCGCGTCCGCCATTGCCGGCAACACCTTCCTCCGATCCCTCTGCGGCGCGGGCTTCCCGCTGTTCTCAAGCTACATGTTCGATGGAATGGGCATCCAGTGGGCCGCGACCCTGCTCGGCTGCGTTGCCGCCGTGCTCGCGCCGATCCCCGTCATCTTCTACCTGTATGGACCTAAGATCCGGCAGAAGAGCAAGTTCGCCCCGACACTGCCCGGCAACACGCCGGGCGCCCGCGCCGAGGCGGAGCCCGGTTCCCAGTCGAGCAGCGATCCCGAGAAGGATTTCGCGGCGGCCAGCAACGCGCCAAGGACGACCAGCGACCGCGAGCAGGCTTAGTCCGTGGGGCTTCCTGCGTACTATCCCTTACCTTCTTCTTTTTCCGTATCTCATATATATCTGTTTCGCAAGGCGGAACAGCTCGGTTGGTGCTGCATGCATTCATGGGTGGTGGTTGTTTGGGCCCTCAAAGAATAGACTGGGTCGCGCATTGTTAAGCGGCGTTCGGCAAGGGGAAAAGTTGCACGCATCGATCCGAGTTACGAAGTTCGGCGCATATATGAACCGCACACGCTACATAGCACAGTTGCTTCGTGTTCGTAGCTCAGCAATAGTATATATATAATTAATACATTAATACCAATACCGCATAACCTCAAGTCTTGCCATGGTGGAAGAATAACTACCTAGTACTTAGACAGCTGCAAAATGATACCTATCACATTCCTGCGGTTGATTGTTTCTGAGTCAGTTGATGAACAGCAGATCTCAGGCGGATAGATAGCCAGCCTTTCATGTCAAAGACACCCCGATGCTTATTAACCTTGGAACCTTAGACATCAGAGATAGCCCATAAGGCGTGTCCTCGGGGAGGGACCTATTTCAGCCCTGCCGGAATTTATTTATATCCTCCGCTACTTACGTTCTCGCACTCGGCAGCGTTGCAGTACATACCAGCATGTAATAAAGGACCCTGCATACGGGCTTTGTTAGATGCAGTATTGGTATACAGCTGATGGCCCACGTAAAGCTGAACTCGTGTCTCCCTATCTCTGTCTCTGTCTCACCCACGAGCTTACCAGAATATATAGATTCTGCTGCTCTGGCTCTCCGCATATGTAGCTCTGGGACTTGACAACTGTGGAGTTTCGGGGTCCTGGACTTTCCTATTGCGTATGAGGTTCTGTCACGCACCGCCCTTGCGATATGCATATGTGCATGCCAATTGCATAGTACACCCAGCCACCCAACGACACGGGGCTCCGTGGCATCTGGATAGGGAATACGATGACGGTGATAATGCTGACAACCTTACGTTTCTCCTCCGCATAACTATATTGATGGTTCGGGGAAATGTAGTATATATGTGTATATATCATCTCTATAGTAGATCCGGAGACTCCGTTAGTAGTTTATACATCCCGTCTCTATCTATCACATACCTACCCAGCCTATATAGCTGCAAAATCCATCCTCCCTTACGGGCGGGGGC
>QJNZ01001555.1:0-10980 GCA_004155055.1 Monosporascus sp. CRB-8-3
CCCGCCCGCAAGAGCACAACCTGGTTGACCTCGGCACCCTTTTGTATGAGGTGACGAATGACTTTCATCTCCGCGTGTTCTATCGCGTGCAGGAGAGGCGTTTTGCCATTTGATTCCATGTTAATATCCGCTCTATATTCCAGAAGGAGGTTGATCAGCCGGATATCTGACGAATGGTCACAACTGTAGTTGAGAATTGTCAGAGCCGTTTCCATTGTGCCTAAGCGGGTTAGGATCCTGTTGGGGTCAGAGCCGGCATCAAGAAGAACTCGAATTTGTTTCTGGATGACAGAGAACTCCAAGCTGTTAGAAAGAAGGCAGAATAGAGGTGAGTCTAATGCCTCCGTGGCGACGTTGGGGTCGGCGCCGAGTTCAAGGAGTTTCTTAATGGTGGTCTCATTGTAGGCAAAGTGAAAAGCGACCAGTAGAGGTGTGGCACCTGTGCCCATCAGTGCAGCAGCCATACGCGAATTGACATCGGCGCTGTTTTCCAGCATAAGCTTCGTGACGTCATCGTGCGTGTGACTACACATCAAAGCTAGGTGGAGCGGGCCTGTCCCTTCAAGGCGAGCAAGATTAGGATCAGCTTTGCCATCCCCTATCAGAAATTTGGCGACTCCAAGATGGTCATACTGAAGTGCCTGGTATAAAGGGGTCTCGCCGTTCCTAACCTGGCTGTCGACGTTTGCGCCGTTTCTAATGAGCTTCCGGCAGAGCTCAACATGGCCGCATCTGGCGGCAAGGTGTAGCAGGGAGGCGCCGCTATTATTGCAAAGGTTGGGGTCCCTCGAAGTGCTCAGCCATGTGAGACACGGTCCTTGCAAGCCGAACACAATGCTGCCAAGGATGGCGAGCGAAGACGGCCCTAGCATCTCGTCAAGGTAAACTTTGACCCCACTTTGATGCGACGTGGGAGTCTGGAAAATAGTTTGACGGCCAGAAAACCAGTCATCTTCAAATAGACGTCCAAGAATGTCACCGTAAGATATAAACCACGAGCGATAGAACTCGCTACTGCAATCAAGGGGTCCCAAAAACCTCTCTAACAGTGGGCGTATAAGTTCGCCATACCCAGATGTCCCTGGACGAATCCTCCGGACATGCATAAACCACATACTGTAGATGTAGTGTATGAGAGGTTGGGAATCCAACACGAACTGGCGTATAGTAGTAGAGTTCTCATCGAGCAAACGCGGGTCAGTGAGAAACTTCAAGCAGACCATGCTGAGTAAAAGTTGAGTCTGTTCTCCGCTCCAGTGATACTGCTCGAAATACTCCTGCACCGACAAATGGGCGAGTCGACATACGCGGTCGTGGACCGGGACCCAAATACTATCTAGGTTACTTAACGTAGACCGGGAGGGGGCCGTGTCGTGATTCAAGCCAGTGACAACAATCAAGTTCTTGCAGGCTTCGAGAACAAAGTCAATTGTGATATCCGTATCCACGGGACTGATACCTTCCTCGGACGGGTCCTGGCAAACAGCAACCACAAGTTCGTCCGGTGACAACGGTCGTGCTGAGGCCATTACCCACTGGAATGCTCGGGCAGCAATAGTCGGGCCACTGCCGTCCTGTGCGGTAATATCGTGGTATATCTGATCGTATGCACCCTTTAGGCCCTTTGGGGTAGAGTCAAGATAGGCCCGGACGTCTACCTCTCGTTTCAACTTGAGCAGCTGTTCGATTTGGAGCGCCGCCCATTGAAACCTACGGTTGTTAGTCTAGCTGCGGTAACAACCAGCTGAATCATATCCAGGTCGCACTTACATCCCCTGACTCTTCTTCCTGAATGTTTGAAGAACGAGTTGCTTTAGTTCATCGGACATTCTGTCACGGAACCACGAGTTCTTGGACTGGGCTATGCGCTCCAGCACAAACCTTTCGATGTCGCCTTGATTGTGATTGGATTCAACCTGCAAATGATTTCCATTCTGAAGAGCTTCTACCAGATCCCTATCGTTGCGACTTGCAATCAGGACCTTAACAAGAGACACTGATTCTTCGCACAGTTCAATCATTGTGTCGAGGAGCTCGTGTCTTGTGGCGGTGTCGCATTCATCAAGTCCATCGATGACAATGGTCGTCTGAGAGTATGCAGAACAGAGTTTAGGCAAGAAACCTTTACATTGTACCAAACTCAGGCTACTCGACGGGAACCCTTTAGCTCGCACAGAGTCCCAGTATTCAAAAGTGACTTTGATCACTGAGTCAGTAGACGAAAACAGAGCTGACAGTTGGCGGACCAAACACCGGAGCACGGAAGCCGAGTCCCGATGATCCTCTCTATTTCGATCGCAGTAAAAGTAGGCAAATCCTTCGTGGCTCTTGAATTCGTTGAGAAAGGCCATCCTATCATCGATGACCATTGAGGACAATTTAGTCTTTCCGGCTCCAGCTTGAGATTGCGTCAGTTTCAATACATATCTCGTGATTGACGGAGCGGGCTTACGAATTCCGTGTAACCAAAAGAGCGTCGACGCACTGGAGTCCCTCCACTCGCGGTATTGAGGGTGTTGTAATAGCCATTCGCCTGTTCCGGAAACACGACCTGCCGTGGCGAAGTGATGATCATCCTGAAAGTGAATAGGGCTGATCCACCGGAGAAATGTTCCCCGCTCTGCTTCACTAGCCCTCTTCAGCGAGGCTAGAATTGAGTCCCCTTGAGACGCCAGCCGCACCATCTCTTGATCCAGCAGTCGCTGGATACGTTCATGTTGGGCTTTGACGGAAGAGTAGAGGGACCTCGCAACGAAGCGATTGCAATTTGAGGCGTCAGAGTCGACTGTCGTCTCCTGGGTCTTAAGATCGTCGAGAATCTTAGATAACTCACCCGGATTCAGTAAGGCGTGGACGGTGCGATGAGGGAAATTCCTGTCGGATATCTTAATACAAACTGCCATCAAAGACAGCAACTTTGCGTAAAGCAATATCAGAGATGCCTTCAACGCCACGCTAGCCTCGTTGTTCCAAGATCCCTGTCCATCGGCGAGGTAGAGTCGCTCGTAGATGTTGCCTCGCAAAGTAAGACGGGCAACGGCCTCCATGCCGATAAGCAAAAGCCCTGTCTGCTCATTCTCCGCGGTTATTGCCTGCACGGGGTAAAGTAGTGGTCAGCGACCTCAGCCCCTTAATCATGCGCTCTTGCAACTCTGACGCACCTCGAGAATGAATCTGAACACTGCCCAAGGAATTGCCGCATGGCCCGGGTCGAAGTTCATCGCCAAGTCACCAACAGCTTTGAACCTCTGCAGCCAAGTCACGATCTTTGCAACAACGTCTCTGATGATCACAACCCTTCCCAGAAACTTGAACGTCCACCCATGCCTCCCTAACGCAGCGTTCCGGCGATTAAGAGCCTCATGGAGACTCTCAAAGAGGGACACCTCGTGCCTACTTTCCAACCTTACCTTCTTTATCAGAGCGCGCTCGTCACTGCCCAAGGTTGACACGGCTTGGAGCCATAGCTTCTCACTTGCGGGGAGGCATTGTCCTGCCGATGACCAAGCATCCGACTCAGAGACGGAGATGGCGGATGACCTAATAGAAGAGACATCATTGTGCACAGTATCAAGCACCTCTGTAGCAATACTAGCCGACGATAACAGGGGCTGAGTGTCTTCAAGCAACGGACCTGTTGGGACTTGCGCGATTGTGGTGGTTGGAGGTGGCAGGGGCACCGATGTAGGAAGTTCAGGAAAATTGTTCTGAGCACCAACGGCAGTAAATGAAGTATTAATTGCTTGATTTTGCTCTAGGCTTTGTGATGAGAGGGTGGACTCAGACAGTTGAGTGACAGCTGTCAAGGTTTGGCCATTAGGGTTCTGGTTTTCAGCCTCACTACGCTCGGGCTGCGACGATGAAGGCGGTGAAGGCGTTGGGCTTGACTTGAGTCTGGAGTTGCGAAAAGGAATCAGCCTCTTAAGCTTCTGAGCGGCTCGGGAATTGCCCGGAGCCATGGCTGGCATCTAATAAGTAAGACAGTTGTCAGGCCCCGATCCGGGGTTCCAGTTCGGAGGGAGTAGAGAAAAGGTCCGTGGGGGCTCAGCCACTTCATTGAAATTAGACGGCCCAAGCATCGGAAGAGCATTTTTTGAGATTTGCTATTTGTGTTGTATCCCCCTTGCTATTCGTGCTGTGTGCCCCACCTTCCAGCTGATGTACACCTGGCATAGCTGTCAGTTTTTAGTTCTATTTCTAAGACTCCGCTTTATTAAAAAAAAAAATAAACATACTTAATTTTAATTAATTTCTTATATTATAAACTTTTATTAGAAACTGTTATTAGAAACTTTAATTAAATTTTTTTTAATATATTATACTAATATTTTACTAATGGGTTTTATAAAATATTAAAAACTTTATAACCGAAATAAGACGTTATTATTATAACGAAGTTATTATAATTATTTAAAAAGATTATAGTTAATAATTATAATTATAACTGTTATTATAACTAGAAGTTAATAGGTAGCAAATTTATAGCGGCTATAAACAGCTGTTAAAAGTAGGACATAGTACGAATAATAAGAGGGATATAGTATAAATTGTAAGTCTCTTAAGAAAGAGTAAGTAATTATTTAATTTTTAAAAAAAATTAAAAAATATAAACGCTAATAAAAAGTTATTTAAATTCTTTATATATATTAATAGAATTAATAAGTAAAATAAGAAATATAATAAAATAAGATTATAATATATATTAATTAATTACTACGTAATTACGTAGTAAATTTAACTATAATTATATTATCTATAAGTACTTTTTATATATTAGATAATTATTAGATAATTATAGGTATAATTTAAATATTTACATCCCTTAAAAATAGCTATCCCGGATTAATTTTTTAAGCAAATACGCTTGTTATTTTCTACTTCCTCCAGAATTACGTAAAGTTACCGTGTAGCCGCGGCAAGCATAGTATGCCCTCGTTTTAATAGCAATAACCGTACGTTAACTATATATTAACTATGAATATCGATCTTTAGCGCATAGCCGCTAGCTCGGCCTGCTGGCGCAGGCCTCGTAAGCCGTTATACGCTCTAACCTTGGACCCCACCTAATAAATAACCTTAATAATAACTAGCGATTTTTGTCTAAACGCGTAATATTTAAAAATTAATAACAAATTAACAAAAATACTTATAATGAAGTTTTTTAATAATATGTAAAAATTCGTTATATTATATATAATATAAAGTATTAACTTAATATAATATCTAGTTATTATTAAATAATTATTATTTTAAAACTTTAAAATTTCAATTTTTTTATTATTTAATAAATATATTAAAATTATTATATTTAAAGTAATATATAATATAATAACATTATTAATCTTTATAATATTTTAGAATTTATATATACAAGGTTATTAGGTTTAAGCCGTATTATCCAGGCTGAGCTAAAGATATAAAGTAATTACATTAATAATTAATACGATAAATACTTTACCCAATATTTTCGAATACGGTAATTATTAATAGTTTTTACGGTAATAATAAATTATACGTTTCGGTTACGAAAAGCTTTATCCCGAAACCGACTGTTAGGTTCCCGTAAATACGTAATTTCTCGATTAATATCGGTTAAAAGGCTTATTTACGTAATGCCAACAAGTTTCGACCCTGATAAACCTTATACCTTTTAGCTGGTTCGGTAAAAAGAATTTCCTAAAATGCAATAACTTAAAAGATATTAAGCTTTTCGCAGTAAACCTTAAATCCGTATAAGATAACTGTTTTGCAACTTTTTGCCAATCCTATAATTAAAAGTATTAGATATCAGCTAAGAAAAAGGGTTAGGAATTCCAGATTAACCACCTTTAACCTCGATCGATCCCACGATTAATAAAAAAGTATTAGCACGATAACCAGGTGGAAAGTACTTGGTACCAAACCACCTTCTCGAATCCCCATCAATCAAAACAGCTGAAACATGCCGGGCAATTCCCATTACAAGATACCGGTACTCCGTAACTGTAAAGTCTTTACGGAGAACGTTTTAGAATTTATATATAAACTATTATTTTATTAATAAATAAAAATTATTTTAAATTATATTATAATATTTTCCGTAATTAATATTAAATTAAATTTATATTAGTTTAATAAATTTATAATATATATTATTATAAATATAAAAATTACAAATTCTTTATATATAAAGTATAAAAATAACGTTATTTATTCTAACATTAATTTCTGTTTTATATTTTATAAATATATACCTAATTTTTTATTTATGTCTTTATTTAATTAATAATTTTAAATGAAAAATAAATAAAGTTTTATCGATAATTATATTGTATTTTTTTTAGCCTAGAGTTCTGTTTTAAGTTACTTATTTATAACTAAAAAAGAAGAAGCAGTTAAATATAACTTTAACTTGTTTATTCTTATAATTTTAAAGCTATAAATTAAAGCCTTTTTAATTCTTTTAAGGTTTTAATAATAAATTATCATATCTGCCGATGCGCTCTTCTAGTCCTAGAGTTACTATAAAATCATTTAAATCTTACCGTTATTTTAAAAGGTCTTTCTATCCGTTTTAGTCTCTTAGCCTTACCGAGATTAAACTAACTTCGCATTCTATATTACGTTTTTATTTCTTCCGGTAATTCTTTATTATATAATTATATTTACTATAGATAAAGTAAAATAACTAACTCTTTGTATTTTATAAAGGCTTGTTTGACCGGGTCTGCTTTATATTATAACTTGCGTTTTTTTCGAATTCTTTTTTTCGAAATTTAGTATTAAAGTTATTATACACTTAATTTACTATTATAGTTAAGTATTAACGAAATATTCTTCTTGTTCGGCCTTTTTATATATCGCCGTTATAATCCCGGTTTTAAATTAAGTTAATTGTCGGCAATTGTATTGCATTCTTCAGACTGTGGTTCTGCTATGTCCTAGTTCTAGGTTACTCATTTCCAACTGGGGTGGGAGCAGCTAGATATAGCCTTCAGCTCTTTTGTCCTTGCAATCCTAGGGCCACAAATCAAAGCCCTTTTAATCCTTTTAACGTTCTAATAATAAATCACCACATCTGCCGACATTAATAAATATAATAATATTAGGGATTGCGTGGGAGTGGAGATGATTAATGTAGATATGGCAAGAAATATTAATGGATAACTTGGGTTCCGTTACGTGTTACGAGTAGCTATATACTGGATACGTATAACTGTATAATAGTGTAAATCTGATTTATTGCATATTATTAGGACTATAAAAAAGCTATTGTCCTATATATCCGAGGACTAGGTTATATAAGTCTAAACCATGAAATCTCTAACAAATAACCTATTATTTGATATTAATAAATATATCGACTTTATTATATTACCGTACCAGGTTTTTAAAATTAACTTTATAGTTTAATATTAATCATTTCTTATTTTATTTAACGAATTAAAACTAAATTTAAAAATATATCTTGTAATTAATACTTGTTATTTTATATAAACGTTTAATATATTAATTCGTTCCGTTTCTTTTATAAATTCGGTAAAGATAATTATAAATATTTTCTTAACGTTGATAATAACTATAACGGCTAATTTAATTTTATTAATATAAGTAAACTTCATTAAATTATTAAAACTGTATTTATTCGTTATTAAAGTTTTCGATTAAGTATTATAATACCGTTTTTATATATTAAATAAATATAAAAAATTTCGTATAAGTTTAATTAAAAAAATACGTAAATAAAAATACGGTTATATAAATATATTATTAGCAACCGTGA
This sequence comes from Monosporascus sp. CRB-8-3, assembly GCA_004155055.1. Taxonomy (NCBI): domain Eukaryota; kingdom Fungi; phylum Ascomycota; class Sordariomycetes; order Xylariales; genus Monosporascus; species Monosporascus sp. CRB-8-3. The sequence goes on from QJNZ01001555.1 coordinate 7,763, forward strand.
AAACTATTAATACTTGCCGAGTTAAAAGATATTACGTAGAGTATTTATCGTGTTAATTATTGGTGTAATTACTTCGTATCTTTGGCTTAGACTGGATAATACGGCTTGAACCTAACGACCTTGCGTAATAATTATCTAATTATATTTATATTAAATAAAGGTAATAATTATTCGGTTGTTTATTAAAAAATATTTTTAAAATTATTCGAAACATATAATATTATATAAAAACTTTTCGTAATAAATTATATTATATAAGGTCGTTAGGTTCAAGCCGTATTATCCAGATAAATTATATTATATAAACGTATTATTTTAGAACCTGTTAAATTTTAAAGTAATATATTTATTCTTTCGTATATTTTATTCGGAATAAAATTATTTTTTATATATATTCCGTTATTTTAAATAGTTATTTTATATTTTAAAAATTTATTAATAAAATTAAAAACATATATCGTAAATTTAAAATTTAAAATAAATGAACTTTCTTAAAAATAAAGCAAAACGTTTATTATATTATTTTAATTAAGAATTAAAAAATATATGAAAATATATTTTATTTCTTTTAAAGAATCAACGGTTGTTTAAATAACTAATTTTTTTCTTTAAAAATTAAATAAAGTTAAATCGTTAGTAATTTAATTTTATTATTTCGTTATTAAAACGGAAATTAATTAAAGCTTAATTAAAAATTATAAAAATAGTAAAATAATATATAATAAAAGCTTAGATAAATTTTATAACGTATATTTTAAATATTTAATTCTTTACGTTTTCGTTTATTAATATTTCGATTCGAATATAAACTTTTATAATTATTTTATTTCGATTTACGTTTTTAAAAAAAATTCGTAATTATAAGTTCATATTTTTAAATTTTTTAATTAAGTTTATTTTTCATAAAAAAATTATCAAAACTTTATAAAACGTTAAAAATATTGTTTTAATACTTCGTAATATAAACGGTAATTAAGTTATAGTTTAATAATTAATCGTATTATTTTCGATTTTATATTTTTATATTTTTTAAAAAATTATTATTTATATTTTAATAATAAAAATTAATATTTTATATAAATTATTAACTTATACGATCGGTATTCTCTCTAGAGGAGACGTAACCGTAGAATTAAATTGAACAAATGGACAGATTATGCTATCGGTTGCTAAGCTTTACTAAACCCTAATTTTTTTATAGCTGAGTTTTTCCGATATAGAAAAATTGGTGTAATCTTAACCGCTTAGGCGTTTTATTCCAAGGTAATTTTAGACTGCCCAGTTATGCCTTTATCGACGACTATTCTTAACGGAATTTTGGACGGTTTTCGTAATCCGGAATAGCCGGATAAATTATCGTTCGTAATTTTTTTTATATTGATTTAAAAGTTAAACTTCGACGTTTTTAAACTTGTTATCGTTATTTTTTAAATTTATTAATAATTTTTTAATAAGCCGGATATTTTTTAATATAAATTTACGTAAAAATCGATTATTTCCGCCGTTTTAAATTAAATTATATCTTAAAATTAAAAATAAAATTCGCTTTTTTTCGGAAAAGTTATTAATATTAATAAAGGTATTAATATATTTTATTCGGCCGATTATTTTATTTAAGTTAAATAACTTAATCGAAATCGTTTCCGTCGAGATTCCGGAAATATGAAATATTAGGATTTTATATTCGGATTTGGCCGGCATATTTTGGTTGTTTTAATTAATAGGGGTTTAAGAAATTTTAAAATTAATTAAGGTTAAAAAGGTTATAAAATAATTATTTTATACGAACTTAAAATTTATTACGAAAAGCTTAATATTTTTTAAATTATTATTTAAAATTTCTTTTATTAAATTAATTAAAAAGTATAAGGTTTATTAGGGTCGAAGTTTATCGGCATTACGTAATCGGTTACGGGATAAGGTTTTTTATAACTAAGGTATAATTTATCGTTATCGTAAAAACCATTAATAATTACTGTATTTAAAGATATTAAATAAAATATTTATCGTGTTAATTATTAGTATAATTACTTTATATCTTTAGCTTAGCCTGGATAATACGGCTTAAACCTAACGACCTTATATATAATCGGTATTTTCGTTTTTAAAATATTATATTATTATTCTATAATTTATTTATTTAATTTTTAGTAATATTTTCGTTATATATTAATTAGAAACTTATTATCATATATTTTCCTAGATTTAATTAAATTGACATATTATTTTCGTAAATTTCGTGTTTTTAATTATTAAAAATACCAATTCCAATATTTATTTCGTAAAATCGTTAATTTACTTATAAAAATTCTCGTATTTCCGTTTTTCGCAAATATACGTTATAAAATTTTAAATATAAGTTTATTTACTTTTAATAATTATTTTAAAAGTATTTATTAAATAATTCGTTTAACTAACTCTTTTAATTTATACAGTTTTTTCGAAAAATAAATTAATTAATTACGTTAATTAATAAATTCGTTTTTTTAAATAAGTAATTATATCGGATTTTATAAGTTTAATAAGTTATGAAATATCTTATTTAAGATGAATATAATACTAAATACTAAGCGCGTACGTTTTAAATTAAAATTCTCTTTTAAAACGATTTTAATTTCTAAATCCTTTATAAATGATTAAAAACCTTAATAATACCGGTATTATTATAATTAATAAAATATACGAATTATTACTATTAATATATAACCTATATAGTTTTAATAATAATTAATCAATTAATAATAACGTAAATTAAGCAAATAAAATTTTTAATTATTAGATATAAAGGATATTAATTATTTTATTTTATTCGGTTAATTACGTATATTTCTCGTACGCGTATAGCTTTTATGTAGCCTAGTAACGGAACATATATCTTCCGATCAGAAGGAGCCTTTCCGTATATGGGGTGCGTTTAGCACCCCCTGCTAGCTGACAGTATTCCCTCGCCCTACCTTTACCTAGGTTGCTCTAATAGGTGCTTAGGAAGTAAAGCCTCGAATCGAAAGAACCAGATTATATGAATATACAAACAACATGCTCAAGGAGGCCGGTGCTCCTTCAAATGATTGAAGCAATCATAAGGAGTTGAACTACTAGCGAGTCGTGTTCCACCGTGACACTTGGCCCTGGAACACTTTCTTTAGTTCGCCCCTTTCCTCCCCTTCCGTCGCAAGTATCGTATGTAATACGGTTCTCTCCAAGGTATCAAGCTTCCT
>QJNZ01001556.1:0-10946 GCA_004155055.1 Monosporascus sp. CRB-8-3
TTCTTTTGGGATAATACGATCGATCGAAAAAGTTTCTAAGTTTACGTTATAAAGTTTTTTGGAAAAATATTCACATAATAAGTCAATAAATAAAATATAATAATAAGTTCTATAATTAAAGCGAAGTTATTATTTTTTACGTAAGTTAATAAAAAAACTTTTTTTAGCTTTCGATTAATTAAAAAATTAAAACCTATTTTAAATATTAAACTGTTAAATGTATAACATAATAATTAATAGATTATATAGTTTATTAACGCTAATATTACCTTATTATAAACTAAATTACGGTACGTAAATATATATAATTACTAGTTAAGAAAAGTAATGAAAAAGGATTTAATTATAATAAATTAGACGTTTATAAATAATATAATAATTAATCAATTAATTAAAGCTTTATTACGTAAATTATTTAGGTAATTTAAAAAATAATTAAAATTAGTAAATAATATAAAAACCTTCGAATAATATAAGGTCGTTAGGTTCAAGCCGTATTATTCAGGCTGAGCCAAAGATACGAAGTAATTACACTAATAATTAACACGATAAATATTTTACCTAGTATCTTCGAATACGGTAATTATTAATGGTTTTTACGGTGACGATAAATTATACTTCGGTCGCAAAAAGCCTTATCCCGAAGCCGATTGCGCAATGCCAACAAGCTTCGACCCTGATAAACCTTATGCCCTCTGGCTCTACGAAACCTTCGAATAATAAGAAAAATTTTATAAAAATTTTTAAAAAAAATAATGAATTAAAGGGATTTAATTGCGGGAAAAAAATGAAATAAAAAGTTATAATTTTTAAAAAATAATAATATATAACGATTAACGTTATAAATGGTTTAAGGCGTTAAGGGGATATATTAGCTAGCAAAAGGTACTAAACGTACCTTATATACGGAAAAGCTCCTTTTAATCGGAAGATATATGGTCCGTTATTAGGTTATATAAAAGCTGTACGCGTACGAGAAACATACGCAGATTAGCCTAATACAACAACACAACTGATGTCCCCTATATCTGACAGCTACCATTCCTCTAGGTGGCGCCAGCCTAGAGGAGCTAGACCAATTAGGGCTTCGGCTCCGCCACCGTGTCGGCGACAATTGGGACCAATTGGTTGGGAGCTTTGGGAACCAATCAATTAAATCAATCGTGTACTTAGCTACTTATTTGTTACCGTATCAAATCACTCGCATTGCGTTTTTTTATCCGGCCCACCAAGGGATACGGTTTTTCGAAGGTGCTCTCCGGTTGCGCTATACAATCCTTTATATACGTACTTAGTGGATAAATCAGCTTTCTGTACATAGATAGCTAAATACCTTAATAGCACTTTACCTTGCATATTAATTTAAAACGTAAATACTAATTTTATTATTAATAAACTTACTTTTATTATTTAGAGTTTTTTTCAACCAGTTTTAAAATAATATAAAGTTTAGATAATTTCGAATTTTTAAAAAAATATTTATTCGGAAGTCTTTTCGTAATTAATATCGATTTTATTTTATTTAGTTTTTAAAATCGGAATTAATTAATATACCGTAGATAAAGGATTTTCTTTAACGTTTACATAATAAGTTCCGGATTTTATATCTTACTAATTAAGATTATATATTTTTGTATTATAATATAAATTTTTTTTATATTGCTTAATATTAAATTACGCATTTATATTATTTAGAATTAATAAATATAAAAGGCCTAAGTTTTAAAAAAAGTACATTTTATAATATTATACATGCTTTATTAATATTATTAAACGGAAAAGATCTATATTTTCCGTTTACTAGAAAAACGTTTTTTCATTATAAATATTATTTTAGTTTAATTACGAAGTTGTCTTTTAACGCCGACATTAATTATTTTATTAATTTCGTATACCGTAAAATCCCAGATTATATAACGATAGTTAAGAACGACGTTTTCGAAATTGCTAAAGTATTTTTTTTTTTTTTACTTTTTTAAGAATATTTTTAATAAAATCTATATAATTTAATATGCAGCTAATAAACTTAAAAAAACTTCATTTTCTACTGTTTTTAAGGGTTCGTAAAATAATCATAATTAAGAGGTTTTTTAATTGAAGATTAATAAATATTTATACTATAATATTCGAATCTTTTTAAAACGTATAAAAGGATAATAAAGAAATACTTGTGTTTTATTTTTTTAATAATATTATTTATATATCTAACGCCGAATACGAAAAGGTAAAACGTTTAGGTTATATATCTAACGAGAAATCGGCGTTTTTAATATTTAACCGGAAATAACAAACGATTTAATATTTTAAATACCGATAATAATAATAATATAAACGATATTAATTACGTACAGAATATTAACGTAAAAGTTTCACGTAGTAATCGGGTTATTAACTTTATTTTTAATAGCAGCGTTAATATATATAACGGTTATAACTTGATAAGATAAAATCCTCTCGTTTTATAAGCTTGTTGCTTGAAAAGTATTATAGCGGTTAACAGCAAGAATAGATATTAGCGTTTATAATAATTTATTAGTTTTATTATAAATATAAAGTAAAACTTGTTTTAAGTAAAGGAATTATATAACGATAAACATATTAACGATACTACTTAAATTAATATTTTAATTACAATTAAGACGGTTATTAACTAGATATATTAAAACAATTATTTAGGTAATATATCTTTTTATTTTATAAATTCGAATTTAATATTATTTTATAAAAACCAGAAATTCTTTAAATATTCCGCTTATAAATAATATCATTATTATCTCCGATAATTTTACTAGTTTTAAAAAAACTAAATATGTTTATTATAATTATTTTATTCGAGTTTTCCGTATCTATTCAGGATTAAATACATAATATTAAACGGATTCGATTTATGTTAGAATTTATTAGAATTACAGTTTCCCTTCGAAAGGATAAAGATTTAATAATTTAAAAATATATAATTTATAGCCGCCCGTATAGGTAAGTTCCCCTTAAAAATCGGTTCTTTAATATATAAAATCCTGTGGGCAAATTGTGTTGCATTCTTGGGACTGTAGTTCTGTCCTAGTTCTAGGTTGCTTATTTCCAACTGGGGGGGGAGAAGCAGCCAGATATAGCTATAGCTTCTTTGTCCTTGCAATCCTAGGGCAACAAATCAAAGCCCTTTTGATCCTTTCAACGCTCTAACAATAAATCACCACATCTACCGACAAATCCCATTTATTTTATATTAACCTTTATTAAAATTTTATTATACAAATTAAATAGACCAGTTATTATAAAAAATTAAAAATATATGGAATTAAATTTATATATGAAGATAAACTGCAGTTTTTAAACGTAAATTTAAATATGAAATATTAATATACTATTATTAATATCTTTAAGTAAGTTTTTATTAAGTTACGTTAATATAACGATTATATAAGAACTTATTTTATTTTCCTTTTTTTTTTTTTTAATAAAATTATTTTAAATGATAATTTACAGATTAATAAGCCCCGAATTAAAAAAAAACCTTCTTTGTCGTAAATACGGTATATTAATAAATTCCCAACCAATAAATAATTTTTTAATATAATTCAAAAGTTGTAAAATTATAAATTATTTAATAATCCTTTAACATCTAACCTTTTTCGAAAATTATTATCTTTAGTTAATAACACCTACTTTTTAATATATCTAAGGTAAATTAAACAAATAAAATCAAGAATATAATTTTACAATACAATATTTCGCTTATCTAGTTTATTATTGAAATGGTGCAGGGTTCAGGGGCTTAGCTTCAAGCTAAGTTGATCAGTCCCACTTAGCTCTGAGAGTATTTCTAGGGGCTCTTTTTCTTCGGGCGCAACCCCCGTTGTTGTTCATCATCGTCGACACTCTCTTTCTACGGTCTCAACACCGATCAATACAGATTTGCGTTATCTTGCATACTGCTCCAACCATGCGCTCGCCCGTGACGTTCTTATCGGATACCTACTGATCAGGACTAAGTCTCCCCGACCTAATTCATTATTAACCTTAATAACTTTTTATTATTAATTCGTATTAAGTTTAATACGGATTACTACAATTTTAAATATTATAAATATTAATTAAAACGCTTAAAATCACGTATAACTTCTAAAATACGTAAAATATTTAAAGAGATTAACTAGGACGCAGTTTCTTCCTTACGTTAATTTTATATTTATACGTAAGCTTTTTAAAACAAAATCGTCCACGTTAATGTGAAAAATAATAGATCTAATCTAATTAAACGTTATTTCGGAGCAATTAAAATTAATAACACAAATACTTTTTACTTATACGATATCCTAAAATTTTAAAATATATAAATATTAAAAATATATTTAAAGATATTTACGTTAAAAATAATTTTATTAACGTTTTAAAGATATTCGTTTAGGAAAATAAATATTTTTCGCAAAACTATAATTCAATCATTTTAAAATAACGTTTGCTTAATTCTAGTCGTTTGCAACCGAATTCTAACATAGAAAAAAATATTAACCACCTTAAATACAAATAAAAGAATAAAGTAGAGATAATGGTAGTCGCAAATTAATTTTATTCCTATAAATATATATATCGAAAATATGCCGACATTAAAAGAAATCTTGTAAAGAAAAGAAATTATGAATTGGAATAATCGTAACCGATAATTACTAGAATATATATCGATAAAAATAGCATGCTTTATATTCGACAAATTTTACGTAATTATAATTGTTAAAATAAAGCTATTACGGTAACATTATAATATAATTATAACTTTTCCTTAAGATATACAAAAAATAAAACGTTCGTTGTAATTATAAATAAAGGTTTACGAATAACTTATATATTTTCGAAATTCTTAATATATAGAATAATCTTTACTAAAATTATACTGTTTTAAAATTTATAAACAATCGTATTCCCATTTAGGAAAATATAAGAGGTAATTAATTAAAATATTAAAATTTAAAAGTAAAGGTTTATATACATAAAATTAAAAATTTCGAATTTATAAATTGTACGAAAGTTAATCTAAGCGAAAAAATAAATATAAAAAAAGTTTTTCCAGAAATATATATATCGGCGTATATAAATAAATTAACCGGTTCGTTTAAATTTAAAGTTAAATTCGAAATCCTAATAAATAAAGATTTTACTAGCAATTAATAAAACTTTACTTTTAAAGTTCCTGAAGTTCTTTAAAAAAAGGAAAGTAAAAAGTTATAAAAATAAAAACACGAAAAGTTCCATATTTTCTATATAATAATTACTGTAAAAACGTTATAAAAAAACGTTAGAGAGCTTAACATTACGATTAATAGGCTTAAAATTTATAAGGATTAATTAATTAAGTTATTTAAACTTTTAAAAAATATACTAAAAGAGAAATCGAAGGGTTTGTATAACGTAAGGTATAAAAGAAAATACTAATTATGTAAACTAAATCTAAGTTAATCTCTTTAAAATAGATATTTATATATAAATTCGATAGATACTAGGTAGAGGATCTATCGTCTTAATTATTAGTATAATTACTTCGTATCTTTAGGTCAGCCTGGATAATATAGCTTAAATCTAACGACCTTGTATATATCTAATAATTTTTTAAAAAACGGATATATTTATTAATATATATATTATTATATTTATAAATAAATTCTTTTAAATAAATATAAATATAATTAATAAATATAAAATTCAAACACGTTGATTTAATATAAAAACATCTTTTTTAAACGTTATTTACGAGAAGTAAATTAAAATAATTTACGTTTTTTTAGATACCTATGAAAAACGCAAAATATATAACAATCAAATAAGCTTTATATAAGCTTAAGGATTTACTTTTATTATAATATCGCAAATCTTCCTTTATTTCATAAAAACAAAAGTTTACTTTATTTTTAAAAAACCCGTATTTATTTATAACGAATAATATTCGTGTATTTTTATATTTTTATAAATATTTTATTATTTCTATATTAGCGTGAAAACTAGTACGAAAATAATAAAGTAGTTATAAAATTAATAAGAACGTATAAATTAAAAATATTAAACTACAAAGGTTAATTTTTCGATATTTAAATAATCCGGGATAAATCGAAAAAAGATATTATTTTAACCTATAAGTTTTATATCGAAAAAATCGGTTATCGTTTTAAGTTAACAAATAACGTATATATAGCGTTAACTGTTTTTAAAAATTGTTAAAAATATGTAAATGTTGTTTAATATATTATAATAATAATTCGCTTAAATATAACTTTCGTTGTATTTATATTATTAAAAATTTTAATTATTTTCTATTTAAAAATATAACAACTGTTAATAAGATAATTTATTACTTTTCTTATATATATTTAGTTCAAATTTTATACGGGCGTATAAAGATAGAAATTTAAGTTTTATTAATTCTGAAAACCGTATTATTTCTTAATAGATTTTAAATACGCCGTTTTTTTACGGTTATATTATAATGTTTTTAAAAAAGCAGTTATATAAAAATAATTAATTAATTACCGGTAATAACCTTTATAATAAATTTTAAGTTATTTACGTTAAAGTGTACTGTTAAAAGACTTTAATTTTTAAACATTTATTTTAAAACCTTAAGTTAAGTTTAAATTAATTAAAAAATTGAAAAGAATTAATGTTCGATTACGTTATATTAATATATAAAATATATAATTACATTAAAAGTAAACTCGAGAATTATTTGATATTATTTATTTATTTATAACGTAAATATTTATTAACTGATTAACTTAAAAAGTTTTATAGTATTGATTATACGGTTAATAAATATAAGCTGTATTATCTAGACTAAGCTAAAAATACAAAACAATTACGTTAATAAATAATACGATAAATACTTTACCCAGTATTTTCGAATATAATAATTATTAATAGTTTTACGGTAATAATATATTATACGTTTCGATTACGAAAAACCTTATCCCGAAATTAATCGCGTAATACCAACAAATTTTCACACTAATAAACCTTATACCTTCTAGCTAATTCGGTAAAGGGAATCTTTTACAAAGTAATAACTTAAAAGATATTAAGCTTTTTACGGTAAACTTTAAGTTCGTATAAAATATCTTTATAACCTTTTACTAGTCCTGCGACTAAAAGTATTAAATATTAACCAAGAAAAAGGGCTAAGAACTTTAAACCAGTTACTTTTAACCATAATCGATTTTACAATTTCTCGAATCCCTATTAATTAAAATAATTGAAATATACAAGGCAATTCCTTTATAAAATACCGGTATTCCGTAACTATAAAATCTTTACGGAAAACGTTTTTTTAAAAGTTTTTTAACTTTATAAAGCTTTGGTATAAATTAAAAATATCTATATTTCCGTCGATTTAACTAAATTTTCCTAAAGAAATCAGATTTTATTTTTAATTTTCGGTTATAATTTAATTCATCCAAATAAAAATAATTCAAAATTAAACGTTATTATGGTAAAAAATATCGACCGTATGAAAGAATTATTAGAAAAACTGGATATAGGTAGTAAAAGGTTTGAAAATTTTAAAATTTAATTTTTAACTTAATATAAGGAGTATTACGAACGATAATTTGTCCGGCTACTCCGGGTTGCGAAAACCGTCCAGAATTCGGTTAAGAGTAGTTGTTAATAGGGGTTTATAAAACTGGGCAATTTATAAAAAGGTTAAGGTTTAGTAAAGCCTAGTAATCGAAATACATGATTTATTACTTTGTTTAATTTTATTATACGGTTACGTTTTATATAAAGAGATTAAATTATTTTTTAATTTATAAAATTCGTAATTAATATTATTAAATAATGGTAAAAGTAAATAAAATATGAAAATTATATTTTAGCTTAAAACTTTTTAACCGAACTTTTTTTTAATTATTAATAAAACGGATATTATTATTATTATTACGATTATTTTTATAATAAAAGTACATGGAGAATTTATTCTATTAAGGTTAATATTTACGTACGTACCGCAGCAAAGCCGGCTGTAAATATTATAACGCCGGTCAACGTAATATTACCCTTTATTTTTTTTTTTTCGAAAAAAATACATATAACGTATTGTATAAGCGAACAGAATGCATAAACGAAGTAAATAGTTTTTCGTATTTCGTTATAATAAATTAATTTAAATTAATCGGAATTTTTATCGTTAAACGTCTTTATAACTTCTTTATAAATGCGCGTATTATATCCGAACTTACTATAATCGTCATACTTTCGTTTTTTCGTTTAAACTCTTTTTCGATAATTACCTCTAGTATTTATTAACTATGATTACTTATTATTACTTTTTTTAATTATAAAAATCTATACCTTCTTTATAATACATATTTGTTTTTAAAGACATATAATTTTAATTTTCTAGAATTTATTAAAAACGTAATTCGTTTCGTAAAAATAACCGTTATTTTTTTTTTCCTAAAAAATCGATTTCGTATAAAAGTATTAAATTACTTTTTGTTAAAACATTAATCGATTTAATTATTTTTGTCGGTAAATTAGTCTAGTAATTCTTAATTGGGAAATAACGCGATTAAAATCGAATAAAATAAATTTTAATTTTATAAATCCGGATTAAATATTATCGGTTACTATAATAGGTTTAAATACATCGTAAAAGCCGGCGATAAAATCTTTTTTAATTATATATATAACGTAACGTTATATAAAATTTTGGACATATAATAACTAAATACGTTTTAATACGGAAAAATAAAACACGTCGAAAAATAAAAGCTAATACGAAAAATAGGCAAATATATAAAATTTAATAATATTATTAAATGTATAATAGTTTTCGAATTCGATTAAATAGTGATTTTTATAACCGTTAAGGATAAAAAGACCTTTCGAACTTTTAATACGTATGTTAATATATTTATTTGAATACTTAATTTATATTAAATTTAATTTATTTATCATCTAGCCGTTTTCGTATATAGTAATCCCTTAATCGAATAAAAGTAGGTTATGGGCGAACTAGCAAAAATAGTAATATTTTCCGGTAAAAATAATAAATAAGGATAAGGCCTAGTTTTAAAAATTAATAACTTATATTATTATAAATTATTCCCGATTTCTTTATTAAATTTATTTTAGTTTTTTACGTTTTTTAATATTAATATTAACAATATTTATTATTATATAAGGTCGTTAGATTTAAGCCGTATTATCCAGGCTAAGCTAAAGATACGAAGTAATTATATTAATAATTAATACGATAAATATTTTACCTAATATGTTCGAATACGGTAATTATTACTGGTTTATACAGTAATAATAAATTATACGTTTCGGTTACGAAAAGCCTTATTTCGAAACCGACTATCGCGTAATGTCGACAAGCTTCGACTCTGATAAACCTTATGCCCTCTGGCTTTATATTTATAATTATAAATATCTTTTTTTTATAATATCGTATGTGGTAATTATAACCCGAATAAATTTAAATTATTTACGAAATACGTATAAATATTTGTTTAAATTTTTTTAATAATTTAATTTTCAATTAAACGCGTTTTAAGTTTTTTTACTGTTTATTAAAATTAAATACTTAATTAATCGCGATACGTATCGTAATATGTTAGGTAAATAATAAATTCGCTATCTTATAATATATTAAAGCCGGATAAATAACGTTTACATATTTTAGTTAAATATTCGTTTTATAATCGATTTCTTTTCAGTCGGCGTTAATTTTCGCAAATTAAAAATAATATCGGTTCGAGCGCATTTACTATTATATCGTTTATATAACGTAATTTAAACGATTTAATATATAAAATAAAGTATGATATAATTAAAATTCGTCGCTCGATTTTTAACCTAACCGGCTAAATTTATTTTCGCTTTTTTTATTAGCCGTTTTATATTATTAATATTAATAAATAAATAATTAAAGTTAAATAATTAAAATGTATTACAATTTATTCGTTTCGCTTATATATTCTGTTCGCTTATATAATACGTTAGTTATCTTCTAAGTTATTAAGATCCCTACTGCTAAACCAGCTAGAGGGTATAAGGTTTATTAAGGTCGAAGTTTGTCGGTATTGCGCAACAGTCGGTTTCGGGATAAGGTTTTTCGTAACCGAGGTATAATTTATTATTATCGTAAAAACTATTAATAGTTGTCGTATTATAAAATATTAAATAATGTATTTATTGTATTAATTATTAATGTAATTATTTCGTAATTTTAATTTAGCTTAGATAGTCCGGTTTAAACCTAACTATTTTATATATAATACGTTAATAATATAAAAATTACGGACTTTTTATTACGTAATTAATTATTTTCTCAAAACGCGCAAATAAAGGAAAGGATTTACGATAAAACGATTATTAATTTCGAAAATTACAATTAAACGGATAATAAACGGACGAGTAATAATAAAATTACGGTTAATAATTAATTATAAACGGAGCTTTTAAAAAATAAGGAAAATACGTATACCGGAACGTAAGTATACTTAAAAGTATAACGTTGATAATAATTATTTACCGCGGCGTTAAAATATGCGCCCGTAAATGTAAAACGTAAATAACCGAAGTAAAGCTTAACGTAACGTACGTTACGTATGGGGCGTTAATAAGGGTGGTACGTAAGCGTTTTAATGAGCGCGTCGGGGGGCGGGCCTGTAGAAACGTTAACGTTAGCGTTAGTATTAACGTTAAGAGCGGCTATTATTATAGTTACGGTTGCGGCGGCGGTTACGGCAGTAACGTTAGCGGCCGTATGTTTATTTTATATACGTTACCTACGTATAACGTAAATATATAAAAAAATAACATAATAAATTTCCGAAATATAATGAAATAGTTACGATTATTATTAATATATTCACGTATAACTATTTTAAAACGGTATATAATTATTATTATTATTATTATTATTATTATTATTATTATTATTATTATTATTA
>QJNZ01001557.1:0-10944 GCA_004155055.1 Monosporascus sp. CRB-8-3
TAATATATTAAATTAATTTAAAATAATAATATTTTTTATTATTAAAAATATTTAACGTATTATATAAATTTACGAATTAAACAAATTCGTAAGCTGTTTTTATTAATATTTTAACTATTTAATTTTGATTGTTAATTTTTTAATATTTATAATATAAAACGTTTTATAAAAAAATTTAAAATAAATTTAATTATTTAAATTAAAAAACAAAATTTAAAATTTAACTTTAAAAAGTTATATTTTATATATAACGTTCCCGAATTTATTTTAAAAACCCGATATTACGGTTAATACGCTTAAACCGATATTATTTTTTATTTACGAAAATTAACGTTAATCGAAAAAAAAATTTATTATCGAATAAATTTTTAATTTAAATACGTAAACGTTTTTTATCCGGCGTTAATATATTAAAAATATAACGAATTTATTACTTACGTAACGTATTACAAAATGCGTTAAAATTAATTAAATATTTAATTTTATTAAACGGCAAAAAAAATTCGAAACATATTTAAATCGAAAAATCGATTATTAAAAAATATTATATAAAAATTTAAAAATATTTCGTAAATAATTTAAGTTTATTTAGGTTATTATCGCAAAATACGGTATTATAAAAAAAGATATTTACAATTTCGACGAGATTGGATTTTTAATAAAGCTTTTTATAATAACGGATATAATAATTATTAATACCGAAAAACGTAAAAAATTTAAATAAACTTAATAAAAAAATAAAAAATAAATTATAGTTATTTAAATTATTAATTTTTAAAATTAAGTTATACCGTTATTTATTATTATAATAAAGAAAAATTATTTTAAATTTTAATTTTATAATAATTTATTATTAGCAACCGATTAAAAAATCGTATTAAGTAATAATAATTAAATAATAAACGAATTAAGTTTAAAATAAATTTAATATTTCGATTAATATATTCGAACGTATATAAAAAAATCGAAATATTTTTTTATTTTTAACGGTTACGAAAATTATTATTTAATAAAATTCGAAAAATATTACGTTAATTACGATATTATTATATTTTACATACCCGCGTATTTTTCGTATAAATTTTAACTTTTTAATGTATTTTGTTTTTTTTTTTTAAACGTATTTATTTATTATATATTAAAAATTTAATACGACGTTATTATATTTATATCGTTAAAGAAAATTTTTTTACCGGCTTTTATAACGCGTTTAAAGTTATTATAACGTTTAATAATATTAAATCCGGATTTACGAAAATTAATTTTATTTTATTCGATTTTAATATTGTTTTTTCCGAATTTAAAATTTTTTTAATTATATTTACGCCGATTATCTTTTTGTTAACCTTTACCGGTTTTATTTGTTTTTTACTTACGAAAACTTTTAAAAATATTAAAAAAACGATAAAATAAAAACGTTATTTATAAAAAAGGATTAAAAATTATTAGGGTAGCTTGCCGACAAAAATCGTTAAATCGGCGAATCTTTTAATAAAAAATAATTTATTATTTTTATACGAAATTATTTTTTTTCGAAAAAAAGTTATTTAATTACGCGAAACGAATTATATTTTAAGCAAATGTTAAAGGATTAAAAATAAACGTTTTTTAAAAAAAAAGATATTTATTATATAAAAAAAATAAATTTTTTTGGCCGAAAAAAAAAAAGTAATAAAAAAATATAATTAATATCCGTTAAAAATAATTATTATAAAAAGGTTAAAACGAAAAAACGGAAATATAACGTTTATAATAAGTTTTAATATAATACGTATATTTATAAAAAAACTATAAAAACGTTTAATAAAAAAAAAATCCGATTAATTTTAATTAATTTAATATATTATAATTAATTAATTTAAATTTATTATTAAAAAATATTAAAAAACGGTTTATAAACTTATTTAATTTACGAACTTATATAATACGTTATATTATTTTTTAATAAATACGTATATTATATTTAATTTTTTTATAATTATTTTTTTTAATTATTATTAATTTTAATTATTTATTAATATTATAATTATAAAAGAAATTATAATAAATAATTTTTTTAAAAATATTTATTAAAAATATAATTTATTTTATAAATATTATTATTTTTTTTCGAAAAAAAAAATATTTCGAATAAAAATATTAAATTATTTTTAATTATAAAATAAAATAATTTAAATATTTTTATTAATATATTATTTTAATAATTTTTAATTTTTTAAAAAAAATAATAATATTTTTATTAAATTATTTTAATAATATTTTTAAAAGTTTTTATAAATTTAATTAAAATTAAATAAAATAAA
The DNA here is from genome assembly GCA_004155055.1 of Monosporascus sp. CRB-8-3. Taxonomy (NCBI): domain Eukaryota; kingdom Fungi; phylum Ascomycota; class Sordariomycetes; order Xylariales; genus Monosporascus; species Monosporascus sp. CRB-8-3. The sequence goes on from QJNZ01001557.1 coordinate 2,304, forward strand.
TTCCGTTTTTATAAAATTAAATTTAATATTATCCGTTAATATAATATTTTAAATATATTAAAAAATTAAATAATAAATCTTTTTAATATAAATACCGTAATATAATATAAAATTATTAATATATAATAAATAAATATTTTTTAATATATATATATATAATATATTTAAAAATAAAAACTAATAAAAAAATTAATTAAATATATAAAATATAATAATATAATAATATTATTAAATTTAAAATAATTTTTAAATTTTAATTATATAATAATTTTTATATAAAATAAAATATTATTAAAATATTTAATTATATATATATATATAAAATTATACGATATAATTAAAAAATACTTTTTTAAAAATTATCGTTTTTTAATTAAAAATTAAAAAAACGTAATACGAATTATTAATATTTTAATTAATAATAAAATATAATTAATTAATTAATTAATTTTTAACGTTTTTAATTATTATTAATATAATAATAAAATTAAACTTTTAAATTTAATTTTTTTAAATTAATAATATTTAAAAAAACGGTAATTTAAATTAAATTTAAATTAATTATTTTATATAATTAATTATAATAAAATATTTAAACTTATAATTATTAAATTATTAAATATAATAATTTTTATAAATATTAAAAAAAAATTAAATTTTTAATATATATTTTAATATATATATCGAAATATTTAATTTTTTTTTATTTAATTTATTTATTATTTAATAATTTTCGTTTATAATAAATTACCGAAAAAAATTATTTTTTCCGGTAAAAATAATAAATAAAAATAAAGTTTAAATTTAAAAATTAAAAATTTTATTTTATAATTATAATTATATAAATTTAAATAATTTACGAAATATTTTTAAATTTTCGTATAAAATCCGTTAATAATATATTTTTTAATTTAAATATAATTTAAATTTATATTAATATTTAATTAATTTTAACGTATTTTATAATATATTATATTTTTAATATATTAATATTAAATAAAATATTATAAATAAAATATTTTAAATTTTATTTTCGATTTTTTATATTAATTAATATATTTAAATATATATAAAAAAATTAAAATAATTTTTTTTTATTTTTAATAATTACGAAAATTATTATATTAATTTTTTATATTATTATATATTATATATTTTTATTTATTTTTTATATAAATTTTAAATTTTTAATAAATTTAATAATATTTAAAAATATTTAAATTTTTTATAAATAAATTTATTAAAAATATATATTAATATTTTTTAATTATAATTTAAAAATTTCCCTTTTAAATTATATATCCAGTTCGTTAACTGTTTTTCCTATTATTACCTTTCCGTATCGTAATTGCGGTAGCGTTTTTTTTTCTATTACTGATATTTACCTGTTATTCCCGTCTTCGGATGGGATCCGCTTTATTATTATTCGGTTTTCGAGCTTATTATAGTTATCGCGATTTCGGGTATTTTCGAAGGTATAAATAATATCGTAGTTATTGCGTACGATAGTACCATTACTTTCGCCCCTAGGAAACAGCTATTCGAAAACGGATTTTAAAAACCGCTGGCAAAATAATACCGGCTATAGTTTCTTATTAACGTACTTTTATTACCCGGTAATATCTATTACGTATATTCCTTCCAGTTTTTACGATATTATTTAATATTTTTTAACTTAAAATAAGGTTTTTAAACGTTAGTATAATATAATAAAGAATTATATCGTACGCCGTTATTTATTTTTATGCATTATTATTTTCGTAATACTAAATAGGCCAGTAATAACGAAATACGGCAAGATCTAATACGTTAAAAGTACGATACGATATAGGTTAGTAAGTTATTCATTAGTTACGTAACGGCAAAAAAACTGCATAATTAATTGATAAATTTGTTACGTAAATACGCGGTATTTAATAACTCCTTATCCGGACCGTTATTTTCCGTCGTCTTAATTAAATAAATACCGTATTAAGCTTAGAGGCGTCGTTTTGGTTTATATACGATTTCCGTTTACTAGGTACGGCGGTAATGGTTTTTATATTTTAGGCACGTTTCGGTTATAAAATAGCTTTTTTATATTATCGTAACAGAATACCGGCGGGTTGTTAGGCAGGAAGGCGGTAATAACGGCATCTCGTAATTCAGGATACCGTTTGTTTTTTTTATATAACTTTTATTAAATATTAAAGTCGAATTAGCGGATTACGAGATAGTAAAGATACTCGAATTATATTTTTGCCGCCGTTTCGTTTTTTAATAACCCGAACTGGAACTAGGAGAATTATTACGATATCTAAAGTACGTATACCGTGTTATCGCGGATTTGTTTGACGGTATATTATTACCGTTGGTATTACTAATAAAGAAAAATATTTTTTACGAAAAACTTCGAATAGATTTTGTTAATAAAGTGCTAATATTTTTAATGGAAAATTCCGGGTTGTTATTAGCCGAAGCCGTATTACCGTATAAAGTTATTTATTCCGAGGTTTATCCGTTTTACGGGCCGTATTTTGTTATCGTTATCGCTACCGTTACCGCTGCCGCCGCTATTGTTATTAAACGCCTATTACGTTTTTGTTTTTCCGGTATAATTTCGCCTGCGGCTACGAAAACCGTTACGGGTATTGCCGGATGGGGAACGTTATCGTTTTTTTCCGGTCGCTGCCGTACCGCGGCTTTTATCGTTAACGGCGTTTTGGGCCCGGTTACGGGAACGGTTGCGCCCGCGATTTCGATTATGAGTAAGGAAAGGCGGTGGCGGTTCGGTATTTTCCATAATTATTACGGTACCGTCGCCGCTGCCGTCCCGGTTACCGGGTACTTATTCGCGTTAGGTTTAATTTTTTTTATATAGTAGCGGTTCGTTATATAAAAGGTTATTGTTATAATAATAGGCCAGGTTACGTAGGGCGATAATTATAGGTACCGATTTTATAAGGGAATATATAATATCGGCTTAATTATAAATATATTCGAAAAAAAGGTAATAGCAGTTAAGTTAGGCGGTAAGGAAATAAGCGATATTGTTTGTCGGTACCGAATATTAAAGGAAGGTTATAATGCCGTTATTTTTCGTAAACGAAAAAAAGCCGGAACTTGTCGCCTTTACCTATTACGACGGTACGTTCCGGGGCTACGGGGTAGCGGTACGGGTAGTACCGTTACCGGGAGATTACCGGGTTTTAATTAACGCCTATGTTTTTACGGCGTCTTCCGTCCCCGTATCGACATTATCCTAATTCCGGCGTATTTTAAAAAATAACTTTAATATAACGCGATTTTTGTTTTGGATATTACGGAAAAATAAAGGGAATTCGGTAAAGTTTAAAGCGATACGTTTTTTACTTTAAATATAAACGTTTTGCGTTATTATTTAGTTAATTACCGTTATTTATCCATTTTGCCGTAATTGCCGTTAATATAAAAAGTTAAGGGTAAGGTTTTTGTAAAACGGTTAACGGAAAACGTAATGTTTCTGTACGTCGAACGGGTTTTTAATTAGGTTATATAATTGCGAATATATCAATTTTTTTTTTATTTCGTAACCGTTAAGGGCGGAAACGATAATAACGTTATTAACGCCGTTTATTATCGTTTAGGGGTATTAAGTTATAACGGAAAAAGCGTATTTTTAAGGTTGCCATTGTTTTATTATAACGTCGTCCTTATTCCCGTCCCCGTCCCTGTCCTTATTTCCGTTTTTATTTTTATTCCCGTTACTATCGCCGTTGCTATCGCTGTCGGATACCGGTGGATTATTATTACCGTTACTATTATTACTGCCTTATTCGTTTTCGTTATCGTTACTATTACCGCTTTTAAAATCTGCCGCCGTTACGTACTTAGTTTTTTTATTACGGACTTATAATTATTGCTTTCGTAATTTGATGATATGCCGTAAATAGTAATTTTGTTAAAAAAAAGTTTCGGTCCGGAAACCCGTAGGTAGGTTTTTTATATACGGAAAAGCGGTATTACGTACCGTAATTTATTTATTAATATTTATTTATACGGTTTTAACGTCGTAATAATTAAAATTAAATTATTTCCGTTATTGTTTTACGAATTTATCGATATATTCGGAAAATCCGTTATTTTACGTAATACCGTTATGTATAAATTTTAACTTAGTATTTTTCGAATTAAAAAATAAGACGAAATTACGAAATATAGTATATTCCGGGTTTTCCCGGACGCGGTAGCGTAAAATTAAAGTAAACCGGCCGAGATAATATATATTTAAAACGAACGTAACGTTTTGTTTATACGGTTTTTTTTGTTAAGCGGTAATAACGGTTTTTTTCGGCGCGTTAATAAAATTAACGGTAGCGGTATAAGACGAAGGGAAATATTGGAAAACGTTAAAATCCGGGGTTTTATTACCGTTTTTATCGTATATAACCGCATTTTTATTTTTTGTTACCGTTATTACCTTGTAGATGGCGGGTAGCAGTATAATATTTATTTATAACGAAATCTGGTTAGAAAATAAGAAAGTTTCCGTATTGCGTTTATTATTTCGGGTCGGATACGTACGGTACCGGTCCGCGTACGCGTCGTTTTTATCCGTCGTAACGCCGGGGAGGTTTGCGTCCGTATTTTTTACCGCCGCCTTGTTTTCGATTTTTTGCCCTTTGCGATAATTAACGCGCGGCGGTTTCCGGGGGGCAGCGGCAGCGGCGGCGGCAGTATCCTTTTCGTAATCGACCGGATGTTTATATAACCGCGGGAAAACTATGAAAAAAAGCATAAAATCCTAACCGCCAACCTGTCCAAACGCGTAATACGGGATCAAATATAACGGCACCGGCTGCTACTGCCGGTCCGCGTTACCCGGCGGTAACGGTACCGGGATTCCGAGGTATATATTTGCAGTAATATTTATGGTAGCGTTTATGGCCGGGAATTAACGGATACTTTACTTAATAACGGTAAGGGATAAAGTAAAACTATTAATATTATTTACGTTATACGATACGAAAAAGGGCCGCGCGTTATTAAACGTTTAGTTGTAATATATCTCCGGGCAGAAACGGGATAACGCGCTGTTTTTACCGTTATTTTTAAAGGCCTGCCGGTAGTTTAAAAACTCGGGATACGTACGCAACCTGATACGGCCGGAGTCGAGGATAGACGGTAACGGCGGCCTTAACGGTAAGGATACCGGCAGGTCCAGGTCGTCCTTTTCGACGTCGCCGTTTTTGTCTAACGCCGCTGCGTCCCGCCGCAGCCGTAGGATGGTTAGATAAAACGCGTCGTATCGGCCCGCGGGTAATAGCGGCAGCCGGTAGCCCTTTTTTTATTTGTTTAAAGGGCGGTTTTATAATGCCAGGGTAACGTTTTAAAGGGAATAGTACCGGACGTTAATGTAGCGATCGGCGTAGCGTTAATAGTAAGCGTTTACCGTTTGGAATTAGCGGTAAGCAAATCGGGGACAACCCGGTAACGTTTTCCAGGCTTTAATTAGGTATACGTATAACGGGTTGGGGGCCGGTATTATTATTACCGCTGCTATCGGCGGTGACGGTAACGTTACTGCCGGTACTGGCATTACGCGGGACGATATTACTGCCGGTACTAGCGTTATGCGGAACGATATGACGGGTAGCAACGCCGTTACGTCCGAAAACGTAACGGCAATGTTAAGATAATTCGACGTATTGTTACCGTTAATGTCGTTGGCAGTAACGGTATTATTATTACCCTTTTAGTTTACCGATAGAACGTTATTTTTTAATTTGGTAACGGCGGATATTAATCGAATAAAATTATTTAAAAGGTTTAAGGTAAAAAACCGCGTTTCGAATTTACGTTTTTATTTTAGGTTATCAGGTTCGTTAAATTGCCGTTTCCGGGTCGGTAAAGGCGGTGGCGGCGGCGGTAAAGATACCGTATTTTCTTTACCGTTTTAATTGTTACCTTCTTTTTCGGATATACCGTACGTTTGGTTATGTAAGTGTCGAAGTTTGGCGTGGTTTGCCGGTATTAAACGTAACGGCGGGATAAACGGGGGGGCCAGGGATTGGGACGGTAAGGGCGTTGTTACGGGTAGCGGTATTATTACGGGCAGTAAAACGGATGGCCGTAGTAATATTAAAAACGTAATATCGTTTATAATTAGCTTTAAAACGGGATCCGTTATATAATTCGAGGCGTTAAATAAATAGGGTTGGTAGAATTTAATACGGAACGGGATGTAAAACGGCCGGGGTTGGTTAATGTTATTAACGTAGCCGGTATTCCGGGGTACGGAAATAACCGAAAATAAAGGTTATAACGTTAATACGATACTTTAAAATAAGGATTGCTTTTGTTATTACCGCGGTTGCGGTTACGGTTACGGTACGGTATTATATATCGAAGATAATGTCGGTTTTGGTTAAAGCGAAAAGATGTTAGCAGTAGCGGCGGTAAAGGGGATAATATCCTGGTTTTGTTACTGCCGTAGCCGTAATTGCCTGGTATAATTATAAACGGCGGTAAGCCGTTTCTTTTAAAAATAGTATTTACGTAAACGTTTTATCGTAACGAAAAATAGGTAAATAAAATTGCGAATAAATTAAAATATCGAAAAGAAACGTTAGGGGTAATGGCGGTAATAATAATAGCAGTAATAATATTATTATTTTTATTCGGTAAAGGCATATATATATAAAACGTTTATAGAATTACTTAGGACGTTTTATTATATACGGTATTGTTATAAGTAAATATTTATATATTTAAGCGGAAATATCATTATACGTTACCGGTTACTTTATTATTTTTCTGCTTGGATGTTTTTTTACCCCGAAATTAAATTTATTTTTATTATTACCTTATAATTTTCTGTATTTTTTTTTTTTTTTCGCTAACTTAAAACGTTTGTATATTTTTATATCGCCTTTATATTGCCGCCACCTTTATTGTGCCGTTACCGTGTTATTGTTATTACCTTATTATATAAGTCGCGTATAAATTATATATGTACCTGTTCGTTTATAAAGAACGGTTTTCGGAATTAGTATAAGGATTTTAACCCGTTCGACGTTATTGGTTTTCCCGTTATTAGGTTCGAACTGCTGGCCCGTAACGATTTTTATAAGGTTATACGTTATACGCGGTTTGCGATGTAGCCCGAGAGGTTAAGACGTACGGCTATTATCGTTTTTAAATTTCCGTATATATAAGAATAAATGGAACTTGCCGTAGATTATTTTATTTGCATTTTGTAAAAAAACGCGGACCGGCAGCAATAAAAGGATAAACTTAATACGGTTATTTGGTAATAAACGTTTTACGATATTATCGAATTTTAATGTTATTTCCGTTATTGTCGTACGTAGGTACCGGAGAGGAGGTACTAGGACCGGATAATTTTCGATCTACCGGTCATTATCGTTGTAATACCGTTGCTTATAACGCAATAAGGTTATTACCGTAAAAATGCAGTATCGTCCCAGTTATAGCAATCGTAATAATTACAGTAATTACCGTAATAATTATAGTAACAATTGTAATAGCTGCTGTAATTGCCGTAGCCGTCGTAATAGTTACGGTTATCTTTATTGCTATTTACGTACTTCTTGTTTTTATTGCGTTATATAAATTCCGGTTATATTACGGCCATTGCCGTTATTACGTTTAACGGTAGCGGCGGCGGTGACGATAACGACAATAACGACGATAACGACGATAACGACGATAACGATAATAACGATAACGAAAGCGACGAAACCCTTTTTGCCATTATAACGCGGCCGTTTAAAAAAAAGGCTTATATTTATTATAATACCGGTATTAACGCCTTTTGCGCCTAGCTTTTGACGGCGGGTATTTTCGTTACCGGCAAAAGCATCCTTATAAGTTAGTATACGTATTAGTTAAATCTAGCCGCTAAGAACGTTACTGCCGATTACGATTACCGCCAGGCCGTTTTTGCTACCGTTAACGCTACCGGGCATATCTATATCCATCTTCGCGTTTATAATATATTCGGGTAGCCGGTATTGCCGGATTACCGTTTTAAAAGTATTACGTCGGTCCTGTATAAGAATATTATTTATTTTCCTTTTTTCGATAGTATACATTATGACGAAATCCGGTTGGAAATCGGGCGCTAAAGTTTACGGCAGGGAAACTAGGAAAACGCCGCCGTATAAATGCCGACGCCGGCGGCGCGGGAGGGCGGCGGCAATAGCGACGTTACCTCTAGGCGTCAGAGGAAAAGACTACGGGGTAGCAAGAATAAGCGCTAATACTGGTAGGGTATAGTTAGGTTAAGTTAAGTCAGGTTATTGTTATGTATTACTGTTATTAAGATAGGCCGTTTTAAAGTTTGATATAAATAACGTTATTTTAACGTTTATTTTTTTATTTATTTTATTCGTTATTACGTTAATGTTATTATAAATATTTAGTTATATATTATCGGTATTGTTATTACCGTTATTATTATTATTATTATACGGTAACCTTTGTTATATAAATAAATTATCGTCTTATTCATATTTCCGGACAGGTACGTTTAAATAAAAAAAAAATAAAAAAAAATAAAAAATTAAATTTAACGTTAGTCCTTTTTTACGGCCGAAATTAACCCCGCCGCGTAACCTGATACCATCCCATTTTTTCGTAACATTTCTCCTTCTTTTCC
>QJNZ01001558.1:0-10919 GCA_004155055.1 Monosporascus sp. CRB-8-3
AACGACTTACCCTAAGATCATCGCAGCTATTGCGCAAAAACTATAGTGCAGAAAATTATGGCATATCTCTGATTTGTGCAGTAGCACCGCCAACGGTTCGTCATCACGAACGTGCCGGAGAGCTGCAACCAACTTGGTGCGCTGGTATTCTATATTAAGTGTCTAGTTCTTGTTGCGGCGGATAAAAGTTGGAGATATTAGGTCGATTTCTGGCCTCGCTTAGGCAGTTGGAGAGTCCATGCTATATGAACTTTTTGAGGATACTGGGCCTGAGCTGGAGAAGATATTAAGTGCGAATTACCTGGTCACCAGGGACGACTGAGATCTATTAACTTATAGGACTGGTACGCTGCTGGCAGAGACACATTCTAAAGAGTTACGATACGATTAGATGCTTAGCATAAAGAGATCAGGGCAGTTATTATCAGATATAGTGGATATCAGTTATATTATTCTAATCGGCTAAATGGCTATATTTTCTATATACGTCTAGATTTTATATAGCGTATTAACGGAACATATATTCTTTGGTAAAAAAGTAGTTTTTATTTATTTAATATATTATAATATACCTAGCTAGCTAATATACCGCTTTTGCGCTTAAAAAATTTATAGTGTTAATTTTCGTAATTCATTTTTTTCTAAAGTTATAATTTTCTATTCTACCTTTTTTCTAACCATTAAATTCTTTTAATAAATTAAATCCTATTTCTAACATTGTTTATAAAATACTTTTCCGTTATATAAGGGATTTCGTAATATTTAGTAATCCTAGTAACTTTTTTAATGTATTTAAAGTTTTCTTCTAATAGTTTAATTTTTTTTTAAATTATTTAATTATTACTATTAATAAGATGATATAATAAATTTTAATATCTGTTTATAAATTATACTCTCGTTAACTCGTATAAATAGTATTTTTCTTAATTTATATATATAGATTAACGAAATTATTAAAAAAAAGAGTCGATATAAATATAATTACAAGAATTAAATGAGAAAAGCCTTTATTAAAATCAAATACAGTAAATCTTAATTTTATAAATAGCTTTAATATTATCGGTTTTTTTACTAATCTTAAACGTATCGTAAAAGTCGGTAATAAAAATTTTGTTAATAATATAAATAACGTAATATAAGGTAATACAGCTCCGTATGACAAAGAAAACTAGGCTAGAATAAAACCCTATATAAATCCTAATACGATAAAAAAAGGGTTTATAACTTAATAAAACTAATAATTAATTTAATTAGTTAAAAATTATATTAGCTATTTATTCAACGCTCGACAAGTTATAGTTCAATTTTTTCGAAGGACGTACTTTTTAAAATAAATAAATTATTTATTACGGGGGTGTTATAAGATTAATTACCTTTCCTATATATTACGTCCTACCAAAATATATATATATATATATTAAAATATCTTAAAGGTTAAAAAGCCGAAATAGGCTAAAAAGCGGTGTTTAAAGTGGCCTAAAAAATAACGCGTATAAGAAGTTATACCGTTAAAAAATAAGGCGATAAAACTAAAAATCAAACTGTTAAAGTTTATAAAAGTTACGGTTTAAACCTTTTATTTTTATGTTAATTAATACTGCTTTAATTTAAAATAAAGCACTTTCCCTGTAGATTTAAGTAAATAAAGGTTAGTTAAAAACGTTACTATTAGATTTAACTAGCTATAAGTAGTTATTATTAAATAAAGAATTCTATATAAAAATCTAATCGTACGGAAAAAGTTACTTGGAAACTTTAAAAATTAAAGCCTTTAGAAAAAGAAGTAATTATAAAGTAACGCAGCCCTTTATAATTAAGAAAATTAAACTAAGACAGAACCTTATATAAATCCTAATACGGGACTATTTAATAACAGTCGCTAATACAACCTAATAGGAGTTCGTAGCTTAATAGAGCTAATAATTAATCTTATTATCTATTACGTAACTATTACGAACTTTAACTAGTAGTCGTTAGTATTTAAACCTGCTTAATAACGTTATTTATTTCGATAAATTTATTATTATTATAATTATATTACTATACCCTACTTATATTTCTTACTATTTTTAGAATTAGTTCTACTTTATAGTTCTTATAAGTTTCAGCGATTACGTAACAGTAACGTTATATGAAACTTTTTATATATAATAAATAAAAATATTTAAATATAATAAAATAAGTTATGATATAAATGATTATAATATAAATAATTATATAATAATTTTTAAATTTTAAATATAAATATTAATATAGCTTTTAAATATATAATTAAATAATTCTTTAATTATTTTTAAAGTACATTTTGGAATTTTAAAAATCTCTTTAATCGGAAACCTAGTTAATATAATTTTTTGATAAATATAATAAATATTTATAATCTTAAGTTTTAAAAGATAAGAATTTAAATTATTACACATTATACCGGATTATTTAATTAAATTTATAAATAAAATTTGTACGTTTAAATATTAATAATAATTATGTTAATTATTATAGTATAGTTTAAACATTCTTAATATTATAACTAACTTAATTTAAAATATGATAAATTATAATTTTAAATAAACTTAATTTAAATTTTTTACAAAATAATCTCTAATCTTTTATAAATTTTTTAATATAATATTAATTAAATAATAAAGTTATTTCTTAGTATATTAAAACCGAAGAAAAAATATTTTTATATTTTAATTTACAATTCGTTTATTATTCGATTTTATTTTATATATTACTGATTTTAGAAAAATAAATATAATATCCGTATTTACGCGTTTATCGTAACATTACGTTTTTAAAATAATCTTCATACTATTATATATAAAATTAACTTTTTATAATTAAATCTCTAGCTTAATAACTTAGTAGTTACGAACCTGGATATCTTTTTTAATTACGATAACCGTAGGTATCTTGTTACGATTAATTACAAAAAATACTTAAAATAAATCTAATTTAAGCTACAGTTTTTCTAGGTTTCGCCAGCTTAAACAAGCTAATTAATTAAAGGTTCGGCTCCGTTATAATGTCGGCGACAATTAAGTAGTCAGGAACTCTAGAACCAGCGGCGATTAATAGCTTTAAGAATTAATTAATTAATTATATATTTTATTTTATCGTTAGTTACTGTGTTTTAAAACCCGCATTGCATTTTTCCGACCTTTATTAAAAAGAGACGGTGTTAAAAAAGTACTTCTCGATTCCGTTTATATAGAACTACTTATATTAGATAATAATAAATATGAGGGATATTAGTTATATTTTTATATTAAACTAATTTGCGTATGTTTTTCGTACGCATATAGCTTCTATATAACTTAGTAACGAAATATATATTTTTCGATTAAAATGAGCTTTTTTATATATAGTGTACGGTTAGTATTTTTTACTAGCTAATATATCTCTTTAACGTCTTAAAGTATTTATAACGTTAATTGCTATATATTATTATTTCCTAATGTTATATAAAGTTATTAAATTCAAACCTTATTATTCAGGTTAAACTAAAAATACGAAATAATTACACTAATAATTAATACGATAAATACTTTACCTAATATTTTCGAATATAACAATTATTAATAATTTTTACGGTAACGATAAATTATACTTCGGTTACAAAAAACCTTATCCTGAAACCGATTATTACGTAATACCGACAAACTTCAACCCTAATAAACCTTATACCTTTTAAGTAATATAATAAAGGGAATTTTAATAATTTAAAAAATATTAAGCTTTTCGCGGTAAACCTTAAATCCGTATAATATCGCTACTTTGTAAGCTTTCGCTAATCTTACGACATCCTTAACTTTAATTAATTTCAAAAGTTTTTAAATACCTATTAATTAAAACAACTAAAATATACCGGCCAAATCCGAATATAAAATTCCAATACTCCGTATCTCCGGAATCTCGACGGAAATAATTTCGATCTAATTACCCGACCTAAATAAAATAATCGATCGAATAAAATATATTAAGACCTTTATCGATATTAACAACTTTTCCGAAAAAAATCGGGTTTTACTTTTAATTTTCGAATACGATTTAATTTAAAATATCGGAAATAATTAATTTTTACGCAAACTTATATCAAAAAATATCCGGCTTATAAAAAAATTACTAACAAAATTAAAAGATAATAATAACGGGCTTAAAAATATCGAAATTTAACTTTTAAATCGATATAAGGAAAATTATAAACGATAATTTATCCGGCTATTCCGGATTGCGAAAATTATCTAAAATTCCGTTAAAAATAGTCGTCGATAAGGATATAACTGGATAATCTATAAAAAGGTCAGGGTTTAATAAAACTTAGCAACAGATAATATAATCTATTTATTTATTTAATTTAGTTCTACGGTTACGTCTTCTTTAAGGAGATTTCTAAAGTTATAACCTTTTATTTTTAATAATCTTTAATAATAAATCTTTTTAATTAGTTATTTTTTTAAAATAAAATATTTATAAAGGGATTTTTTTTATCGTTTAAAAGTTTCCGTAATATTTATAAGTTTTAATTACTTTTAAAAATGTTAAACGGTTTACATAATACGAGTTTTATTAATTTATTAGTTAATATCTTATTTATAAGTGTATAATTTAATAATTATCGTATTATATATTTAACGGTTTAATATTTCAGCTAATGTTTTATTTTTTAATTAATCGAACGTTAAATAATGTCTTTTTATAATTTATATAAAGGATAATAATTCGGTTTTATTATAAAAATAGTTATTATATTTCATTTATTTGCCCGTTATTTTATTTTCTTTTAAATAATTTTATAACGTAAGTTTAGAATTTTTTTTTAATTAATTGTATTACCTTTAAAAATGGCGTTGTTTTAAATATTTAACGAATTTTCGTTTTCGAAATATAACGTTAGCGTTTTAGTTCCGATAAGGTATAATATAATTCGATTTATTATTTTATATAATATTTTATTAAAATCTAATTTAAAACGGCTAAATTAAAATATAGTAAAAGATATACTAGGTTATATATTAATTATTATATAAAAGATAAAATTAATTTTTTAGGTATTTATTAAATAAATTTAAATAGGTTAGATTAAAATTTAGTAATAATATAAGATTTATTATAGGCGCTTTTAAGCGGTTATTTCAGCTTTTTTAAGATTTAAAATAGTTAGTCTATTTATAAAGTTAAATTATAATTATTATATTTTATATTAGGTTTACTTTTAATTTTTTCAACCTTATATTACAATATTATTATTTACGAAAAACAAAATATGTATTTTTTAACGAGTAAGGTAATAATTTTTATAAGAAAGAAGGTTAACATTTTATATTTTAAATATTTAGGTAAAGTTTTTTTATATTAATGCTATTTTAAAAACGTTTATATATATATTTTATATGCGAAGTTAACGTTAACGAAAATATTTATTATGTTATATTATTTAAGTTTTAAGTCGAATTTAATTATTATTATAATTAACGCTTTAAACGATTTTTAATTAGTATAAATACATATATATTATTATAAACGTTTTTAAGGTATTAATTATTTCATATAATATAATGTATTTTATATTTTTAAAGCTAATTATATTGATTAAATTTATAAATATATATTCATATATAAGGCCGTTAAGTTTAAGCTATATTATTCAGACTAAGTTAAAGATACGAAGTAATTATATTCATAATTAATACGATAAATACTTTACGTAATATTTTCGCCTACGGTAATTATTAATAGTTTTTATAGAAATAAAAAATTATATATTTCGATTACGAAAAACATTATTTTAAAGCCGATTATTAGGTTTTTATAAATAGGTAATTTCTCGATTAATATCGGCTAGAAAACTTACGTACTTAATATTAATACGTTGTAATCTTAATAAACTTTATACCGTTTAATTAGTTCGGTAAAAGAAATCTTTTAAACAGTAATAACTTAAAAGATATTAAGCTGCTTATAGTAAACTTTAAGTCCGCATAAAATGGCTATTTTACGACGTTTTCCTGGTTTCATAATTTTCCGAATCTTTACTAATTAATATAGTTAAAATATATTTGGTCATTTTTATTATAAAATACCCGTATTTCGTAATTATAAAAATTTTACGGAAAACCTTTTTTAAAAATTCTTAAATTTTATAAATCTTTTAGACGACTTAAAAATATCGATATTTCTAGTAATTTAATCGATTTTTATTAAAAGAATTAGATTTTATTTTTAATTTTTAAATACGATTCAATTTATACAAGTAAAAACAATTAAAAGTTAGACGATTTTATAATAAAAAATATTAAGCGTATAAAAAAACTATTAAAAAAATTAAACGAAAATAATAAAAGGTTTAAAAATTTCGAAATTTAACCTTTAACTAGATATAAGCTGGAAAATTACAAACGATAATTTGTCCGGCTGTTCCGGATTATAACAACCGTCCAAAATTCGGTTAAGAATAGTCGTCGATAGGGGTTTGTATAACTGGGCAGTTTGAAGTCACCTTGAAGTAAGACTGCGAAAAGGTTAGGGTTTGGTAAAGCCTAGTAACCGATAATATAATTTCTTAATTTGTTTAATTTTATTAACGTAATATACAAGCGAGTCGCTTGTTTGTTACGTAACTAATTTTATATTTAATATAATGCGTATAACTTTACGAAAATGTAATAAAATTTAAGATAATATTATATACCTATTTAGGATATAAATTTATAGGGATCAGCAAAGTTGCATCCAGATTTAACCGGTTATAGCAATGTTATTAATATATTTTATATTATTAAATATTTTATTAAAATCATTAATAAAATAGCCAATACGTAATAAAAATTATTTATATTTTATATACGGCCTTTAAATAATATATTAAAGGTTATATTAATTTCTTTTAATTTTATAAGTAATTTCGTTTTAAAGATATAAAAAGATGGGTATGATTTAAAGGTTAAAAATATAAATTAAGTTATGCAAGGTAAAGTGCTATTAAGGTATTTAGCTATGTAGCTGATCCGCTTACTATATATATGCATAAAGGATAACATAATGCGACCGGGGAGTACCTTTTTAAAAACCGTCCTTTTTTAACTAAGGGCCGGAAAAACGTAATGCGGGTTATATAATTCGGCATTTAACGATAAGATATACCCGATTAATTAATTAATTTCTAACGCCCCTAATCGTAACTAGTTTTAAAGCCCTTAGCCACCCTTTAATTGTCGCCGATACGGTGGCGGAGCCGAAGCCCTAATTAATTTAGCTTTTTTTAAGCTGGCGTTACCTAAAGGAACGGTGGCCTAAGCTGGATTTAAACCAGCTATCTTTTAAGACCAACCAAAACAGGGTACCTAAGTCTGTTGCAATTAAAAGAGACACCCAGGCTTACGACTATTAAGTTATATTTTAATAAATATTAATGCAGTAATTTTGCGATTTTATATAGTTATGTATTACGTAATAACTAAAAAGGTATTAAAAAATACTATAATTTAATATACCTTTTATAAATATACGAATTTATTTCTTATATTTATATAAAAGTATAAATTTTAAATTTAAATTAAAATAATTAAATCTTAAGGCATTTAAATCGGGTTTTAATAATATATATTATATTATAAAAAAAAAATAACATTATAGTGAAAACTATTTTTAAATCGGTTAAGAAATGATTATTTTATAATATTTTAAATTAATGTAAAGAAAGTTACGTAATAAACGAGCAACTCGCTTATGTGGTACGTTATACGGATACGTCTTGTTTAGGGAGAATATATATTTATATATATTTTTAATAAAAAATTAACAGAAAATTAATTAATTATTTTTAAAATGTATATTTTTTTGTAATTTATAAATAAGTTTTTTTCGCTTTACGAAATATCTTTTTTAATAGGTATATATTAAGCTTTTTATAACTTTACGGCAGTAACGGTATAATTCCTTTATATATTCGGCTTTATAATTTAATTCTTTTATATTAAGATATTACTGTTTTTCCGATTAACATAATGCGTATTTTAAGCAATTAACTTTTTTAAATTTCGTAATATATTAGTCTGTTATCGTACGTAGTTATAGAAAAGGTTAAATATTTTATATTCGTTTTAGATAATATTTTTTTAATTACGGAATATACGCGTGGCTTACGTTTATAACTCGTAAAATAATGTCTCTTTTAACCGTTATTTTTAATGAAATAATATAAAAAGAATTTAAGATTAGTTTTATTTTTTCCGTTAACGTAATAGTAATATTAATAATTCAAAAAATAAAAATAATTTAAATCTATTACTTATATAAAGATAATATAATTTTTAGGAACAGCTTCTTTTTATTTCGCATGTTTTTTACGTTAAATCTTTTTTAATTTTCTTTTTATTTAACCGGTAAATAAATTATTCCGTTTAAGTGTTTATATTTTTATATATAAATTAAATACTTATTATTTTAATTAGGTATATTTATATATAGGAATTGTTTTTATAATCTTTTTTAAATAAGGTAAAGTGCTATTAAGGTATCTAGCTATGTACATACATACAGCTAATCCGTTTATTATATACATGTATATAAATAGTTCTATATAAAAGCGACCGGGGAGCACCCCTTAAAAACCGTCCCTTTTTGAAACCCTTTTTTACAACGTATAAAAAATTAATTTTTAAAATTTTAATATTATATAGAAAAAAATAAATTTTTTGTTATATTATACATTTAAAATAATAATAATCTTATTAATTAACGAGTTTTAAAATTCGTACATATTTATAAATTAGTAATTAATAAGCAAATTAATTTATATTATAAGATTAAATTCTTAAGATTTCTTTTATGGCGGTAAGTATTTTAACGTAAATTATATACCCTTATACTTATAAATAAATTTATTAAGGTTTTCGATTAATTATTATAATACTGTTTTAATGCGTTAAGTATATTTAATAAACTTTATATAAGTTTTATTAAAAAAATACGCATTTGAAAATATAATTATAGAAATATATTACCGTTTTAAAAATACATATAATTAAAAATAAAGATGATTTAATATTATTTTGTATCGTAATCGATTTTTCCCTAATTATATATTTTCAACGTTTTATATTTCCGTTTCTAATTTAAGTATTAAATAAAAAACATTTAAGTTTAAATTTAAAAAACGGCGGTTATAATATATTTCGATGTTAATATTTTTTTAAATTTCGTTATCGTATTTAATCATGTATAAAAAGGTTTTATCCTAGTTTTTTAAGATTTTTAAGATATATTCGAATGTTATAATTAATATATTTAATTCTCTGTTGTTGAAATAGGCGCTTTAAATAAAGCTTAAATATTTATTATTGATAAATAGAATTTATTTATATTGTTCCGGATTTTTTCGAAATTGTTAAAATTACTAAATATTTTTTAATTTAATCGAGAATCTTTTCTTAAATTCGTAACCTATTTATTCTTTAATTTTCATTTTATAATATAATTAATATTTAATTAGTATAGGATGTTTTAAACGGATTTTCTTTATATAGGATTATAATTAAGCGAATATTTCGACTTTTAAATACTATAATTTTAAGTGCTATATCTAGCCTTACCAGTTCGTAATAATTTTATTAATTATAAGTTAACCTTTCGTTTACAGGTTATAAAAGATATATAAATAACTGTTAGATTTATATTTGCGATAAAAACTTAATTTAATTTATTTATTTACATAATAATTACTTAATTAATTTATTAAAGTATTTTCTTTCGAAGCTGCCGGAAAAATATCAAGTTATATACGAAATCCTTATAATAGGTTACGTCGAATAAACGTAATATTTTCGTGCCGTTTAAGCTTTAAAGTAATACGTTTATATTTTCGTATATTTAATCTGGACGACATTGTTTTTTACTTCTATTTCGTTATCTTAAATCATTGTTTTATAATTTAGGAATTTATTAATAAGGTAAAAGATATATATTATAAATTTTAAGATTCTCCCTAGAGGAGACGTGACCGTGGAACAAAATTGAACAAATAGATAGATTGTAATATCGGTTGCTAAGCTTTACCAAGCCCTAACCTTTTTACAGGTAACTTCAGACTGCCTTATCATGCCCCTATCGACGATTATTCTTAACCGAATTCTGGACGGTTTTCGCAATCCGAAACAGCCGGACAAACTATCGCTTGTAATCCTCCAGCTTATATCGAGCTAAAAATTGAATTTCGAAATTCTTAAGCTTTTTACCGCCTATATTTAACTTTCTTAGCAATTCCTTTATACGGTCGATATTTTCTACCATAAGGTTGTTTAATTTTTAATTATATTTATTTATATAAATTAAATTATATCCGAAAATTAAAAATAAAATCCGATTTTTTTTAAAAAAAATCGGTTAAATTAACGGAAATATCGATATTTTTAATTTGTTTTAAAACTTTATTAAGTTTAAAAACTTTAAGAAAAACGTTTTCCGTATAAACTTTACAATTACAGAATACCGGTATTTTGTAATAAAAATTACCCTGTATATTTTAATTGTTTTAATTAATAAGAATTCGAAAAATCGTAAAATCGTTCGAAGTTAAAGGTGGCTGTTATAGGATTAACAAAAGGTTATAAAGCAGCTATCTTATACGGACTTAAGGTTTACCGCGAAAAACTTAACATCTTTTAAGTTATTACATTCCAGGAGATTCCCCCTGCCGAACTAGCTAAAGGGTATAAGGTTTATTAGGGTCGAAACTTGTCGGCATTACGTAAATAAACCTCCCAGCCGATATTAATCGAAAAATTACGTACTTACGGGAATTTAATAATCGGCTTTAACATAAGGTTTTTCGTAACCGAAACGTATAATTTATTATTACCGTAAAAACTATTAATAATTACCGTATTCGAAAATATTAGGTAAAGTATTTATCGTATTAA
>QJNZ01001559.1:0-10904 GCA_004155055.1 Monosporascus sp. CRB-8-3
CCCCCCCCCCCCCCGGCTCCATGGTTCGCCAAGGAATATAGCGGAAAAGTCCCAGTTTCTTTTCCTGTAGCCTGAGCTGAAGTCTTTTAGTCTGCATAACCTTTCTGCGTAGTATGTATCTAGCGCATGCATGCTGGAGAAAATGACTGCGTTCCGCATATACGGACATGCATATACCTGTTCAGAAGCCCCAAGTCTCCGGAAGAGACAAAGCGGGAATCAATTACCATTGTCGACCTCCCCTTGTATTGAACCGTTGACTCCAAACAGGTCTCCCCCCATATCTTCCTCTTCAATGTTAGTCTGAACTATGTAATACCTACGTACCTGCTAACTATCTAGGGTAGTAGCCCTGTGATCTAATTGCTACTGGCCTGTCTACCTCTTAGTAGCCCGCTTGACTAAAGTGAACTCTGTCCGACACAAATGCTTGCGGGTGATTCTAGCTCTAGCTCTAGCTCTAGCCATTTAGTACTGACTGCTGCCAAGCAACGTTGACACCGAATGAACCTTTTTGGATTTCTGCTTGGTTACACAGCAGTGTTTCAGTAAGTGCCTTTTGGAGCTGTTCCGTTATACTAACGTAGGCATACAAGTCCAAGCACTATTGTTATATTGGACGTTCAGTCTGTCGTGCCTTTCCCATCTCATCAGCCTTCACATACATACACACGTACATACGTACCTGGTAGGGAGGTAGTTACTTTCATGTTGTCACTCACTACCTTTAAGGTTACTACGTACTTACTATATTGATACTGCTACTGCTATTGCCACTGAGGTTTTGGCCCACGGACTGTGTGCGACGACGGAGATTATTGTTCCTGTCTTGTCTCTCCTCTCCCCCCCATTTCTAGTTCTTTTCATCTCTGCCGAACTCCAGCTATCATCTCTTGTGGCGCCTACCCCCCTGGGGCATTCAGCTACACCAAGTCCAAGCGCGAAGAGCCGGCAGCCCAAGCGTGTATGTCTTCGTTCCCACATTACACTACCCTCATCGGTCAACTCCCAGCCTAAGGGTCGGCGGTCCAATGCCATGTGGAATTCTTATTGATTCCAGCGATTCTTCGCCAAGCCAGCCCGTGAAATACGCCCCGAGCTGAATTAGTACGTTCGGCTACCGCCAGCAAGTGTAGGATGGATGCTACCGAGGTAACACCTGAACATCCATCTTCCAGGTCGTCCCAACCGCGAGGAGCCTCAAATCAGGATGGAGATGAAGACGACAACTCAGGTTCCAAGAAGACCACCGTGAGGAAGAGAACAAAGACGGGCTGCCTCAGTACGTCACCTCTCTTCCATTCCCCTTTCCTATGCCATGTGCTGTATGTAGTAGGAGTGCTAGCTAACTTGTTGATCAAAGCCTGTCGAAAGCGTCGCATCAAGTGTGACGAGGGAAGGCCGACGTGTAACAATTGTTTGAAGTCGAAGCGACAATGCGAAGGATATAACCAACGAGTCATATTTAAAGACCCCCTTGGTGCTTTCGCTAACGCTCCCTATGGTCCAATCCATTATCCACCTCCTTCACCACAGGCTCTTGTCAGGGAACAGCAATTGTCTGCAGCGCAGCAGAAGTCTTCGTCTCAGTCCCTGCAAATCATCGCGCCTAAACCGCCCACCGTCGGGTATCATCCTCTCGGTGCGACTCAGTTCACCCACGTCTACCCGGGCCAGACTGGGCCTGTGGTCTCTCACCCCTTGAACTATGAGCCGAACCTGTACGGCCCGCCCCAGCCAGTCCAGTCAAGGTACACCTTCTTCCCACCGGAGACGGTGGATGGGTTTTTGCAGAACCAATGGAGGCAAGAGCCGCCCATCAACTTCACCCAGTTCCCTTCCAACAGCCAAGGGGGCCACCACCATGTCATCCCTCACAAGTCGTCACAGCAGCCGGGTGGCTCGCAACGAGAGAAAGGGAAGGCGCGGGCAGACGCTGAACAGCCCCTATCCCCACCATCACAGTTCGAAGATTTCGGATATCCCATATACGACGACGATGCTTCGATGGCTGATTCGGACGACGATTTGGTGCCGGTAATGCAAGGTTCGCATCTCGGTTTGGATGAGGTTGGGCTTATCGTATCGCGACGGTTAGACCAACCTAGCAATTTCTTCGATACGCAGGCGAGAACCTTCTCGTTCTTTGCCGCGGATAATTTCCTCGCGACATATGAGCCGTCGCCAACAAGCTCACCCCTTAACGACAAAGAAATCGCGTCTGTGTTTTGGCACTTCATCAATGTCACCGGGCCCAGTATATCACTATACGAACGGCATCCTGTCGACCCCAGTCCACTCTTTCAGGGCCGACCGGTCCCCAGGTCTCGCCAGCACATTTGGACATGTATGTTGGTTTCGGCGTTTTGTAAAGGGATCAGGCTGACACTCACAGATCAATTCCCCGTGTTATCTTTTAGCCATCCGGCGCTGCTTCAAGCTATATTAGCTCTTGGGAGTCTGCAAATTGCCAAACAACAAGGGGTTCCGCCGACAGCATCCCTAAAACATTATCATTTGGCGTTACGGAGAATAGCTAAAAACGTAGGTCGGCCAGGGAGACGCGCCCAACCAGCTAACTTAGCGGCAACGCTACTCTTGGCCTTCTATGAGGTATGGAATTCTGACCATGTGAAATGGAGTAAGCATCTACTTGGCGCTCGATGGATACTCCGGGAGATCCCACTAGCCGAAATGACGAGGTCAATAATGGCGATGAAGACGGAGGAGAGACAGCGGCGCGCGCAGGCACGACAGTTCGGATCTGAAGCTGGCTTTGCAGACCCGAATTATCAGGAGGACGAACCTACTGCGCTGCACATGGATTGGGACGAAATTAATGTGGATCTGCTCAGAGTAATCACCGGCAAGGATCTCACCTATGATGAATTCGGAATGATCCCTGAGGAGTTCAGCATGTTTCCTAGGTCGAAGAAAAAGCTCACGGCTAAGGATATAGAGACGTATGAGAGGCTAAGCGACCTCTTTTGGTGGTATGCGAAGATGGATGTCTACCAAAGCATCCTTGGTGGTACTCGCTTGTTGTAAGTCACCTCTCCCGGCGCGTTCTGTTCTTCCTTAACAAGTACCAGTATGGACTACAAACATTGGACACAGTGTCCGCCAAGAGCACCGATGGGGCGACTTGATGCCATGTAAGTTCTCACTGGGCCTAACGCGAAGGTAGAATCAACTAAAGATTGTATAGCTATGGCACATATGATCATCTGATACTCCTGTTAGCACGCCTAACAAACTTCTCATCTAGAGACCTCTCACGGAAGCGGAGAGTCGTCAAGATAAACGGGCAAGGCCAATCATGTGTGCCGCCCGGTATGTTTGCAGGCATGATGCCAGCGTCCGATAAAGTGCCCATGCCGGCAGGTTTTAGCCCTCCCCGGGAAGCCTCTCCGCGAAGCAACGATCCAGATGAGATGGATCTCGAGACACTGACCGCCGAGGCACACCAGGAGTGGAATAGCCTCGTACAGGCTTTTGAACAGTTCCGAACCTACTTCGGGCTCGAATTCCAGCCACTAGACGGGGATGCTCATCCCGCCAAAGCGACGCCATTCGGCCCCGCAGCGCATTATAGGACATACTCAATCGCGGGGATCTGGATGAACTACTATATGGGGTATATCATGCTGCATCGAGCACATCCTGACATGCCGCCCGTGGCCATGATGGCGGCGGGCCTCGCCGCGCCGATGACCGCACCGTATGCCCGGGAGATCGGACGCATTGCGGCGGGGCTAGAAGAGAACATTTCGTGTCTCAACGTTGTGAGTACGCTCATGGGAGCTGCGCTCATTGAGAGCGCGTTTTGCCTATTTGTGGCTGGCGTTCAGGTAAGGGAACCATTCTCGATACGCCCCACCGCGCCCCCAAATCTCTCCCCTCTGTATCGAGGCTAACGGCACACACAACTCGACACAGTATCGCCAAGATGTGGAACGGCATTGGCTGATCCGGCGGCTACACGACATCGCGCGGTTGACGGGTTGGCAGTCGGCGCGACAGATCGCCGACGGTTGCGAGTCGGCCTGGATGAAGGCGGCGGCTCTCGGTCGGGGCCCGCCTTACGAGCGGGCACCCGACCTCAATACGGACCCCCTCGTGTCGGTGTGGGGCAACCCTCGGCGCATCGACCGGCGCATCCAGGAGGTCGAGGACGAAGGAGGGAAGATCGTCCTCGCCAAGGAGGAGAAGGCGCACTACGCCATGGGCCTGCTGTCCGTCGAGCACGACCTGGAGAAACTGGATCTGGAGTCTGGTGAGAAGGAGCAATAACAGGAATTAAATGGGTCAGGATAAATATTTACGGGACAGATCGGTGTTGCTGCTAGGTTCGCGTTGGCTAGCTGCTACCATGGGGAGACCGGTAGCGAAGCCTCGGTTGGAATAAGGAGGTGCTGGATTGGAGAACATTGTGAGGAGGGCTACTGTGTACTTCTATATGGACACGAACGAACCTCACAACTTCGAATACTAGCGTGGGAATTAGAGCAAATTACCCCCAAAAGCGGACAGGGAAGTCCTTAATGTATCAATGATACATAATGCCTGCGTGTTTATCTAGTTTTTATTACTATCGGGTTCTTTGATGCTCACAGACGGCCACGACACTTAGGACTGCCGAGGCATTCTGGTTCGTGGTTTATCCGGAATCTATTTACTTCTTTCTCGCTCCGATCATGCTCGAAAAATCGAAAGGCGGATGGTATAGGACCAGTGACTGAGCTCAGTTTAGTTTGCCGGTAATCTCTCGACAACTGCGGCCATCTCCTCGTCGGTGTATATTCTGAACCCCTTCTCCTTCGTCACGCTCGCCAGTTGGACGTTCTTCGCATCGAGCTTCTCCTCCATCACCTGTTTCAGCGTCTTGAGGACTAACGTCTCGGCGTCCGCGATCGTGAGGGACTGTTGGGTACATAGAACACAGGTCAGCAGATCCAGCCAGCCAACACCAAAAGCCGCGAAAAAAAAAAAAAAAAAAAAAAAAAAGTCGCGACCCGGGACCGACCTTGTGGTACTCGTTCTGCAGCTCGGCCTGAGCGCCCTCGCTGCCGGAGCCGATGGCCTTGGCGTCGTAGCGGTAGAAGGTGCCGCTGGGCTCGGCGTGGTAGAGCTGGGGGCCATCCTCGTCGTAGCCGGCGATGAGGAGGGCGACGCCGAAGGGGCGGCTCATGATGCTCTCCTCGCCGTCGGCGCTCTCGCCAAAGCGCAGGGCGAGGTCGCAGATAGCCTGGGTGCAGCTCTCGACGCGCAGGTCCTCGGCGTAGTTGAAGCGGTGGCTCTGGCTCTCGACGCGCGCGTGCTCGACCATGCTGCGCGCGTCGGCCTGCAGGCCGCTCATGGCGCACCCGATGTGCCGGTCGATCTCCACGATCTTCTCCACCGACGACGTCTCCAGCAGCGTCGACGTCACTCGCTTCTCCACGCCCAGCACCACGCCCTCCGACGTCGCCACACCGATCGCCGTCGAGCCCAGCTTGATGGCCTCGAGCGAGTATTCGACCTGGAAGAGGCGGCCCTCGGGGGAGAAGGTGCTTTTTTGAGGGGGTTCGTTCGTCAGTTTCTATAATTCAGGCGGTTCTCTTTTTCTGTTTTGGTCACGTCATCATGCGGGTATGGACGTACTTGATGCCCCGGTCTGTTTGCTTCGGCGTTAGCAAGCTATGATATCGCAAAGCTTCTATAACTTGTGGTAGTAGTGTTTTAGAAGTCACATACCGTATTCAGATCTTGCCATAAACATCTTGACAGATTTCTTGGTGTATCTTTCTTTGCTTGGGAAGGTCGAACTATGTCGTCGTTTGGCAGAGGCGATGGTGGTGAAAGACGGGACGGCTGAAGCTCAACGTTTAGGCAAGGCAAGGCAGGGCAGGGCAAGGCGGGATGGGATGTACAGGCTGCGATGCCGTTGACGAAGCTCTCCAGTTGCTTTTCCCCTGCACGCCTGCAATTGCGGGGCAAGTTAGCCTCTAAAGCTTTGACCATGCAGGCTGCTTAGTGGCACTAACTAGATACATAACTCTAACTTTACTTGACGTGTACATACCTGGTAGCATACATGTATGTAGTATCTTAGGTAAGCGAGAAACACAGTTGAAGCACTTGGGTACTATCTCGTAGGTACGAGGTAGGTGGTAGGTACCTACCAGTACCGCGTAGGTCATATAACGACGCGTTTAGGGCAGTCCCGCGCCATTGGAACGCGATCTTCTCAATTGGCGATAACTCGTAAGTTCATAAGCGCCCGGTGCCCAACTGACAACCGAACCGACCCAACGATAGCGATTGCCAATTCATTTGGCTTACGAGGCCATTCCAAATGTCGCGTCGAAGCGATCATGTCTTCCAGACCGTCCAACAATCCGGAGAAGCGCATCAATGGCAATCCAGACCATGATGGCCAATCAAGACCCCGCCCCAGAGTTGATCGGGGCCGCCCTCCACCCTCAGCCCAGCCGGTTTATACCAACCCGTCTCATAAGCGATCGGCTTCGGGGAATCCGAGAAACGCGAGCAGGAGCGCAGAGGAGCGAAGGACCGAGCGGGTAACGGTGACAACTAGGGACAGGCTGATCTCCAGGACGAAGAGCGTCGAGAGGCGGCCCCAAGACACCGCTCCACCGGAGAAGTGGAGGATGAAAGAATCGGCCAAGATGCGCCCGCCCGAGACAAAGTCTAAGGAGTCAAAGCAGGAAGCACCCCCTAGTATGTTAGACCCGAATATACTGTTTCAAGGGCGTACAGTCTGTCTAATCTCTGAATGATCACAGAGACGTGGTATCCTGTGGCTTCCTTGGCAGACCATACTACCGCACCACTTGCTGTTCGCGTACGTCTAGCACCGCGGGCCTCAGATGCACCGCAGTCGCTACAGCCACAACCTCTACACGAGCTCTCCTTGGAGGCCCAGGAGGCGGCCATGATTGAGGACTTGCTGTTCGTCTTCATGGGCTA
This sequence comes from Monosporascus sp. CRB-8-3, assembly GCA_004155055.1. NCBI lineage: Eukaryota > Fungi > Ascomycota > Sordariomycetes > Xylariales > Monosporascus > Monosporascus sp. CRB-8-3. Next base: position 6,973 of record QJNZ01001559.1, read on the forward strand.
TGAGGGACATTACATCCGTTACGCGCCCTCGTATGACCGGGGAGAGGAGAGGGAAAGGCTCTTCGGGCCTGCTTATAAGATATCACCGGGACTGGATCCAAGCCTGCAAGACTTGACATCATCAATGCTCAAGATGGCCACACACTATTCCGCCCTCGAAAGCTTCATCGACGTACAAAGTCGCGAAGAGTTTGGCGCTGTCAACCATGCGCTCTGCGCAGCCATCAGAAAGTTCCTACATGACTACCTGATTATGATAGCTCAGTTGGAAACACAATTCTTGACGAACGAGGCCTTCACTCTGCACCTCCTGCACGTGCATACGCTCCCGACGAGTCAGATGATGTTCCAGCTGTACTCTCTCGCACACGAGTTTCTCAAGAGGAATGCGCTGCTGGATGAGGAAAGCTCGGAAGATTCTGATCCGGACGATATTGAGAACATTTTGGAAAACTTGAAGCGGGGCGGGGATCTGGTGCCCGGGAACATGACAGGCAAGAAGATCTGTAAGGGCGGGGTGGTCATAGGTCTGATCACAAAGCGGTTAGAAGCGATGTCTGGTGATCCGGCGGCCAGGTCCCTGCTTACGTCTTTACTCCGCGATGCGAGCCGGCCTTATATGGCCATGTTGAACGAGTGGCTACACCATGGAGGAATCAACGACCCCCACTCTGAATTCTTAATCAAGGAGCAGAAGAGCATTAAGCGGGACAGGTTAGAGCAGGACTATACGGACGACTACTGGGAGAGAAGGTACACCATCCGCGACAACGACGTGCCTCCGCAGCTGCAAGGCGTCAAGGACAAGGTGCTCCTAGCTGGGAAGTACCTGAATGTCGTTCGCGAGTGCGGGGGTGTCGATGTCAGCAAGGTCGTCCAGGATGCGCCCAAGTCATTCGACGATCCGCGATTTCTCGACAACGTCAATAACGCCTACGCTCATGCGAACGAGTCTCTGATGAAACTGTTATTGACAACTCATGCACTCCCCGCAAGACTGCAGTCGCTCAAACACTACTTTTTCCTCGACCCTTCGGACTACTTCACCTACTTCCTCGAACTGGGCGCGTCCGAGTTGCGTAAACCGGTCAAATCCGTTAATACGTCTAAACTGCAGTCACTCCTCGACCTTGTTTTGCGCCAGACGGGGACTATAGTTTCACTAGATCCGTTCAAGGAAGATGTTCACATCGAAATGAACGAGGTTAGTCTCATTAAGATGTTGCAGCGGGTTGTCAACATCACGGGTATCGAACAAGGGGAGGCGCTTCAGCCCCTGAGCAATCAGCCGATCGAAAACGATAAGAACGCTATCGGCTTTACTTCGCTACAATTAAACTACACAGTACCGTTTCCCGTGTCGCTGGTTATCAGCCGCAAAACCATATGGCGATACCAGGCGCTCTTCCGCTATCTCCTTTCCCTGCGGCACCTGGAATCTCAGCTGTCAACAACGTGGCAGACTCATAACAGTGCGATCGCGTGGTGCTACAGGTCTTCGGTCCGAAGGATGGAAATATGGAAGAGGCGCGTGTGGACGTTGAGAGCCCGCATGATAGTCTTTGTCCAGCAGCTTCTATACTTCTGCACCTTGGAAGTTATCGAGCCGAACTGGCAGTCGCTTATGTCGAGGCTCAAAGCCAAAGACGGCAGTCTAGACGGCTCGGGGAAGCCGGATAGGACGGTCGATGAGCTCATGCAGGACCATGTGGATTTCTTGGACACTTGCCTGAAGGGGTGCATGCTTACCAACGGCAAGCTCATCAGAGTCAGCATTTCTGCCCCCAATGCTCGTATTTGAATACTGACAGCACCCCCCAGATCCACTCGAAGTTGATGCAGACGTGCACCGTTTTCGCCGCGTACACGAACTGGCTGTCCCGCGAACTCGAGAAGGCGGATCCGGACCTCATCGGGCCTATCAAGCCGCCCAACATGGGCGACGAGCAATGGCGGCGGTTCCAGGCAGCTAAATCACAGAAGCCATCGCACAACGACAGCGCGTCATCCAACAGCCAGCTCCAGGACGAGGAGACGCGCATCAACAATTTGTTCGAGATCATCAAGAAGTGGGAGACCAACTTCAGCAGGCACCTGCAGATCCTGCTCGACGCCCTCAATCACTACGCCGCCACCGAGACGGTGGTCCTCCTGAGCCTGTGTGCCAGGCTGGCCACGGCGAACCAGGGCACCGAGTATGCCGGGCTGAGGAACGAGGAGGATCTCGGAACATAAATTCTGGGAATGAGGTAGGTCCTGTGGATGGACATGCGTTGGGTTGTTTAGGTTCATGATGAATATGAACATATGAAGTGAGAAACAAAGGGACTCGGCGGCAAGCAAAAAGCAAGAAAGGCGTTTAGACGGCGGTCAAACAAATCGCATCGACGGGCAGGCGGGCATTGCCGGATTAAGTTATACCATGAAGAGATACCTTGTGATATTTTACTTGCTTAATGTTATAATGGCACCCCACAGTGCGGTGAAGAGTACCTATAAGTAGATACGTTACGGGTTCCCACCTGACCGGATCTGTTTATATGGGAGCGCCGCATCAAATTGAAAGGTGACGAGGGCTATTTCCTACCACGACAGCGAAGACACGACGACAGAACGAACCCGCACCTAGGGGGCGCGTCGCAGAGTGATTCCATATGTGTATTCGGGTACTGATACCACGTGTCCCCACCGCTCGTTGCTTAATTCCATAGAGCGCCAAATCGTTATCAATGACAAGGTTTATCCCAGAATTGTTTCGATCCTGCAGCAGTTTACGTGAGAACTATTGTGTCGACCATCTCTGCCTACTGCTAGCGATGAGGCGCGTTTGCAACGGAGCGAACGCCTTTCATTTGGCAGAATCAAGCAATCCTCTTTTGATGCCTATTCACAAGACAGCATCCTCCGCGAGCACCGCGCGGAAAGTCCTGGTCAAGTAGCTCTTCTGAACCCCACGACAGCTATAAAAATTGAGCCCCTCCATGGCTGGTTAGGTTGCGACATCCTACAGATATACGTGACCTTACCTGCCTGTCGTAGATAGCTTCGTGATTCGTCTTACTACCCATCCACGACTAACTAGACGCACTGCTCGTCCAGACCATTCTTTCACTCCAGGTCTCTGAAAACATACCTACACTACCGATGAGACCATGGGTCAATACCTATCACTGAGCACCGCGGCGGCCCCGCAGCGGCCCTTCCCCTTCCTCAGGCTGCCGCCGGAGATCCGCCTCCAGATCTACGAGCTCCTACTGGTATGCCCGGAGCCCATCTTCCTCACGAAGCCCGTTATCCGGGACCGGGGCCCCGCGGGCCCCCTGCACACTGCGGTCCTGCGCGTGTGCCGCCAGATCTACGGCGAGGCCAGCCCCGTGTTCTGGCGGGACAACGTCTTCGAGTTCTCTTACCTGTGGCTGCACGCCACCACCATCACCGCCGAAGGCATGTTGACCGGCATATTACCGTGGGGGTCGTCGTCCGCCCCCAACAACAACAGCAGCCGCGGTGGCCGGGGTGGCGGCGCCGGCTCCTCCTCCTCCTTCCTCCGGCGAGTGCGCCGCTTCCGCACCACCATCAACGGCTTCCCGGTCCCCCACGCGCCGCCGCTGATGGACAAAGGCGCCGCCTGCGTCCACTTCTACGACCGCGACCTCGACGAGCTCGCCTGCAGCCTCGAGTACTTCCGCGAGCTGCCGCCGTTCGAGTGGAACGAGCAGCAGCCCGAAGGCCCGACTGCGGTGGCGGCGGCGGCGGCGGCGGCGGAGGAGGAGGAAGAGGGCGATCGCGAACGCGATGATGAAAAGGAGAAGGCGCTGGTCCAGCAGCGGGGGCGGGGGCGGGGGCGGGCGCGCGCGCGGGGGCGGGGGCGGCGCCGCCCCCAGGAGATCGCGCTGAGGCTCCGGCCCGGCCCCGAGGACGGCGTGCGCGAC
>QJNZ01001560.1:0-10867 GCA_004155055.1 Monosporascus sp. CRB-8-3
TTATTATTATTTAATATAATTTTTTAATCGGTTATTAATAATAAATTATTACGGAATTAAAATTTTAAATAATTTTTTTCCGTTATAATAATAAATAACGGTATAACCTAATTTTAAAAATTAATAATTTAAATAATTATAATTTATTTTTTATTTTTTATTAAATTTATTTAAATTTTTTATATTTTTCGGTATTAATAATTATTATATCCGTTAATATAAAAAAATTTATTAAAAATTTAATCTTATCGAAATTATAAAAATTTTTTTTATAATACCGTATTTTATAATAATAACCCGAATAAATTCGAATTATTTACGAAATATCTTTAAATTTTCGCATAATACCTATTAATAATTAATATTTTAATTTAAACGTATTTAAAAAAAATTTGCCGTTTAATAAATTTTAATATTTAATTAACTTTAACGTATACCGTAATACGTTAAGTTAATAGTAAATTCCTTATATTTTTAATATATTAAAACCGGATAAAAAACGTTTACGTATTTAAATTAAAAATTCGTTTAGTAATAAATTTCTTTTTGGTTGGCGTTAATTTTCGCAAATTAAACAAAATATCGGTTCGAGCGCGTTAATCGTAACATCGGGTTTTCAAAATAAATTCGGGGATTTTATAAAAAAAATATAATTTTTTAAAATTACATTTCGAATTTCGTTTTTTAATTTAAATAACTAAGTTTATTTTAAATTTTTTTATAAAACGTTTTATATTATTAATATTATATAATTACTAATAAAAGTTAAATAGTAAATATATTAATAAAAACGGTTTACGAGGTGGTTTAATTCGTAAGGTGGTATAGTACGTTATAAAAAGCATAAATAAATTTAAGTTTTAAAAAAACGGTAAAAACTTTTTAAAAAATTAAATAAAAACGATATTAATTAACGTTTAATTATTATCTTTAATAAAATTAAAAAAAAATTATAAAATATCGTTTATATTAAAAATATCTCTAGCTTGTAACTAATAGATAAAAATTTTATTTAATACATTTTAATTAAACCGCGTTACTTAAAAAATTATATAAATAAATTATATTTCCTAATTAAAAAACGAAATACTTATAAACTATCCGGTAAATTATTTATATTACTAAATAACATATTATTAATATATAGTAATAAAAAATCTTTATCGGAAAATCCTTATTTATTAATACGTTTTAATTAAAACTTTATAATATTTTCTTTACTTATTTAACGTAATTAATATATTTAAAAAATTATATTATACGTAATAATCTCGACTTAAACGATAGTTAACCGGGAATATATATATTTTATAAATTTAATAAATTATACTTTTAAAAAATCTTCGATTAAAATATTTTTATTATAAATAATTCGTATTAAAGGCGTAATTTTTATAAAAATAACGTAAATATATAAATATTACTATAAAAAACGAGTTATAATTCAAGATATCGCTGTTATTTTATTTAATTTAGATTGTACGAAAGGTATAAAAGAGCTAGGTCTAGGCTATATATATACAAATAGTGGGTCTGTCGCGCCCACCTCTCCGTTACCCTAGGAACCCCTTATACCTAATTCCTTTAACTACTATATATATTTTAATACGCCCTTATCGTTAAAGGGATTTTAACACTGCTATTAAAGTTATTTAGACCTCGCCGGCGCCTTTAAGCTATTAGGTTTCCGTCCTAACGCTTTTATTTATTAATAACTAGCTTAATAATTTTTAAAAAGCTAGCTATATAAATCCTTTAAACCGTTAGGGATAAAATAAGCCTCGTTTTAATAGATTTAAGTTTTATTCTTTCCTTTATCGTTTTTCTTTACCTTCGAATAATCCTTAAGTTTATAACCTTATTTATTATAGTTATAATAAAATAATTCGCTCTTTTTATTTTATAAAAGTTTATTATCTTAATCGTTATTAACGTTATAACTTTATTCTTTATTTAACTATTTCTTACCCTTAACATTCTTATTATTTTTACTTCGAAATTCGGCCGTAAAATCGTTATAAACCTAGTTAATACTAGTAATTAAATATTAACGAAACGTTTTTTTATTCGTAATTTTTAACTAATAACGCCCTTATATTATTTATCCCGAATAATATTTAAAAAAAGCAATTTATTAATTAACGTTAACGTTTTTTTAATATCGTATTAAAAAATTATAATTAATTAAAAATATTTATTTATTAATTAATATTTTCAACTTTATATAAACATTTTAAAATTTTAAATATATCCGTACCCTTCGTATAACCGGCGATAACTATTATAGAATTTTTTTTACGTTAATAATAACGGCAGCGGCTAATTTAATTTCGTTAATTTAAGTAAGTTTTATTAAATCGCCGTCTCGATAATTAATCGTTATTAAGGTAACTTAAAAGGCCCTTTTTTATATTTCCTAGTTATTATTACCGTAGAAACGAATTTTCTTATTAAGTTTAAAATTAAAATATTTTAATTTAAACCCGTATTTATTTTTTTATAACGTTATTTTCGTTCGATAACTTAGCGATCGTTTTTATAAATTATTTTAAATTAAGAGCCTAAGTTTAACAGTTTGTATTTTTTATTATCGTAATTATTTTCGTTAATATTATTACCGAATTAATAAATTTCTTTTATTACTAAATAGTAAATTTCCTTTGTTAATGAATAGTTAGATTTCTTATCGTTTTTAAGCAGTTCTCTCGGATATTAATTACGCTAACCAATTTTTTTTGCTTAGTATTCGGCCGTAATCCGTTACGTTTTACAAACGCTTTTTTTAAGGCCGAGATAATCCAGCTGCCGTTACTATTATACGTTTTTTTATACCGAACTTGATCTTTTACTTTTCTGCGCTTATTACGCCTTTCTTTAAGCGGTATTTTAAATTACGTATAAAAATAAATAATTTAAATATTAATTAACGGCTAAAAATATTAAAAGATAAAAACTAAAACACTCTACTATATAAAGAAATGGATTACAATTCGAAATTTCGTTATTATTTTAATTAATTTAGATTTTAAAAAAGGTATAAAAAAGTAGGATCTGAGCTATATATATAAATAGTAGATCTATTACGCCCATCCCTCCGTTATTCTAGGGACCTCTTATACCTAATTTAAAAACTTAAACCAATTAAAAATTAACGTTTTTACTAATTATAAACGCTTATTTAAAGTAATATAAATCGTATTAATATTAAACGATAAATTTTCTGGTAAATAACGGAGTTCTGAGCCTTTTACGAAATTTATAAATTTATTATATAAAATGTCGTAACATTTTCGTATAAAAAAAGATTTAATTAATAAAAGTTATAAATTTCTAGTAATTTTCGTAGATTAATAACTTATTACGTATTCGTTTTTTTAATATATTAATTAATTAGCTAATTTCAACAGTTAAATTATACGATTATTTTATATTATTATAAAAAAATCAAGTACGACTAAATTTTTTAAATATTATATTAATTCTTTTATGTTAATATAAAAAATTTAATACACGCGTACGTATAATTTATTTTAAAGGTATAACCTTATAAAATTTAAAAAATTCGAATTCGTTATATTTTAAAAAAGGCAATAATAACGTAATAAGTTCGAGTTATAAATAATAAATACGTTAAAGTTTAAAACTAGTAAATAGATCTTAAGTAAAACTAGGACGGTTTTAATAATAGGCCATAATCGAAATAATCGTATAAATATATATATAATTATAAAAAACGTGTTATTATTAAATTATTATTAATTTTCGATTTTATTTTAAAAACAAATTTATTAAATAAAAACGTTTTCGTATAATTATTACTTAGGCCTTACTGGCTCGATAAGGGAATTTAATATTTAATTAGTTAATATTTAGCGTTATAAAGCGGTACTTAAGTAACTTTAAAGAAATCAGAAAACGAGCTAGCGAGGTCTGAGCTAGCTGGGGTAATTTACTATGCTCCTGCTTAACGCGCCTATTATTTTTACGCTATAGCGTGTCTTTGTTAAAGGCCTAGAACTAGGCCCAAGTATTAAATTAAGGCAATCGACCTAAAATTAAGCATAGATTAAATAAAGTTTACCGAAAAATCGATACTCGTCTTATAATTTACTTTACATTTTTTAAAGAGATATAATACGAAAGTTAAAATTCGCGAAACCTTATAACCGATTATAAAATTTATAAGGCGGAATAACGATTTAAATTAAAAATCTCAGCCCTGTTAAATACTATAATATTAACTTATCCTTATAGCGGTTATAATCCCTGGCTGGTTTTATTCCTAAATGGCCTTTTACTTTTCTAAGAAAAGCTAGATAAATCTGATATTTTCAGGCGTTATATAAATAATAAAAAACCTTTCCCGGAATTCCGGTTAAAGGCTAACGAAAACAATAAAATCGTTTTATACGGCTCACGAATACGAACTGGGTCGAATCGTTACGAAAAAGCCGGCTTCCGGGGACCGTTTTTATGTCTTTGTCCATTTAATTCTAAAGCTTTTCGGAAGCGATGCAATTATCGGTTCCACAAAACAGGAGGTCGAGAGCAAAATGTCTGCAGTCCCCGCTGGCATTTCTATGATCTGCACGGTACTAGACATGATTCGGACGCAAGTCATAGAGGCAAGCTGGAGCAATAGCTAGCGAAGAGGTGGTGGCAGCGTGTCTCCACGCTGTAGTCTGGATATTGTCCGCACGTTAAATGAAGCTTTGTAAGAATAGGGAAAGTCAGCATTCGGCAAATGCGCGAGACGAGAGGTAAGTAATGCACCATATCAATGATGGGCCTTTATATGGTCAGGTTAAAATACTATGCGTATACCACTTCCGAACAGCTGTTTCGCAAGCTATGCCGCTAGATCATACCACCTGGCGACACCCAGTCTTTGGCTTCGACATCTAGCCATCCCATGTCGATCAATGCCTTGACCAATTGAGGATTGTCATCATATCTCAGTGAACCCCGAATGGCGGTCCGGGGCTTCCGCGATTTGGTAAACTTCGCGGAATGGAATCGAGTTCCGGTTGGGGTAGGCCAGGAAGGAGTACCCGTCCATAACATAGTAAGTTGGGGGATAGCGCTCGCCATCGCTTTGCCATTGGGGATTTCCACCAACTTTCCGTCTTTGGGAAAAGGGGCTGAGATTTCCTGTGGGAGAGGGCGCCGCGTGGCGATTATGAAAACTAATTTCAGACTTAGCTTGAGATATTGTTCAATCAGTAAGTCGGAACCCCCCCTCACGCCCCACCCCCCCAACGCGCCACCATTTCCCATACAAAATCCACAAAATCGCGTATTTATAATTAATTAACTAAAATAGATATAAATAAATAATTGCTCGTATAAAATTATTTAAAAAATAATAAAAATAATATATTATTTATATATCATGTTTATAACGTTAACGCTAAGAAATAAACGGTTAAACATAAAAAAATTTCCTTAACATTTTCCTATACAAAACACTAACAAATTTGTTAAAATACAAAACTTTAAAAAACTAATTGAAGAAAATAGATAAAAATGTAAATTTTAAATATAATATACGCCTTAATAAATAGATTATAAATTTTTAAACTGTACGTTAATATTCGTTTCCGTTATAAAGATATTTAATATTATGTTATTATTTCGAATTTTAACATAGAAATACTATACCTAATTTTGCTTTTTAGTTAATAATTAATTAAATAAAATACATATATATATAAACCCGGCTGAATTATATAAAATAAAGCCTGAATTTACGTTAATAATTTTCATTAATAAGTTTTATTAATAATTCAGTTTACAAAAGGTAAAATATTACAATTTTTATTTTATACTAAAAACGCATATAAAATCGAACTTTTTACTTTTTTAATGCGGTATTATATAACCTACTTATTATATAATCCATAAATAATTTTAAGATATATGCTTAGTAAATATTTAATTAAATTTAAAAACCCTTTGTTTTTATCATTTATATTGGATTTATAATAATGTTTTGAATATATAGCGATTTTAGCGATTTGTATGGGAAAATCGTGGCGCGTTGGGGGGGTGGGGCGTGAGGGGGGGGTCCGACTTAAATGATATCTTGGCTTACTTTAAATTTGAGAGTATTGTTTATTGCCTTAACTTACCGTAATAGGAATAGAATTCCTGGATTTATAACTTATGCCGGCTAGACGGAAACCTTGTTTTAGAGATGGGCTTACTTAGTACTTTTCCGCCCTTTTCATGCAATTTTCCGATCATTTTGATGGTATAAAGGTAGTCCATCCCCTGGTCGACACCGGCTTTATTCAGCATCGTAATACTTGCCACCTCGAATAGGAGTAGCCCCATTTTTCCGGAGGAAACCTCCGGATTCCTAGAGGTACAAAGAAAGGGCGTAGGGGTGGGAAGAAGGCGGCCAAGACGGGGACTGTGGAGGATACGCTAATTGGGGCGGTAATTAAGGTTGCCCTTACGGCGGGAGATTCGGCCAGGAATCTTCATAGGCTTTAGTTTTCGCGGGTGGCGAGGGCAATATTTATATAAGTTAGGGCATTTTCTGTATCTTGATTATTGCTCGTATTATACTTGCATTATATAGAGCACGGCGAGCCCAGTGGTGGATGCGAGGCAGCTGCCGTATTTGTATCTGGTATTTTGGCCAAGGTTTCGAAGGTTATCATAGAGGTAACGCCGGGTATTGAGGAGAGACAGTTTGTGAGGGAGCGGTACGCTGAGCTGCGGAAATTCTGTGAGGGTTGCCTGGATGTGGACATGTTTGCTGGGTATCATGCCTGGTTTACTAAGAGGATGGAAATTCTGGGAAGCGCAGCATAGTAAAATTGGATGGACCTTCAAACCGGTCTACGGGGATCATGTTTTACATCGATGCCGGACTAGAACGGCAGGCATCGAATATTTCTACAGCGATACGACAAAGCTCAAAAGTCCCGCCTCTGCTTCACATGGTACGGCACTCGGTACTTTCTTAAGCCTCAAGACGAGAAAGTCTGCGGAGCCATACTGGTTCTCCGGTGCAGCAATCCATTCCCTTCCTAAGGCAGTCAAGACAAAGCCAGTACTTGTCCCACTCACACTCTTTGCATGTACAGAATTAGTTAGTTCTACCTGCCAACACTCTGGGGGCCTGAAGGAGACATACCAAATGCCAATGGCCCCATGCTCACTTCACACCGCCAGCAGTTCTTTGACCCGATGGCCACAGAAGGATGATGCTGAGCACTCGTGTACCAAGGCGCCTGGGACATTGTGTCCTGCCAGTGTGGATGACCCCCCGAACAATACACCTTCTCAATCCAATTGCACGCCCGACAGAGTCGATATCTCTGACCGATAACTCCGCACTCCTCCTTGTTGCACTCTGCACGAGACTGTCAATTGCCACCACAATGAAACTGGGTTGAGATGTGACCGACCGGCGAATGATTCGTTTTCTAGCACGCGGTGACAATGTGCGCATATCTTGAGGCAGTTCCGGACCGGGATGTTAATGCAGCCTGACGCCGCTGCGCGGCAAAGAGCTACGTAGTCGACCTTGAATCGCTCAGTGTCGAGTCGCTTCTGTGCTGCTTTGCGTTGCATTTCCAGCTCCTCAACCTCCCGTATACGAGCCTGACGCATCGCCTCCTCTAGGGCGCGCATTTCCTTGGTCCGCTGCTCTCCCTTCTCCCGATAAAAGCGGAAAACTTGCTCTCGCTCCATTTCTTGTTCCCTGAGCAGTTGATCGTGTCTCTGCCGCTCCTTTTCTCGTTCGGCTCTCGCTTTTTCCTCCCGTTCCCGAAGCGCTGCCTCAAATTCATTTCGTGTCTGTCGCAGGGCTCGCTGATTTTCCCGTCTGATCATGCTTAGCGCAGGGTTTACCGCGCACGAGGCAAATACCTGATCTGGCCTCAGGTTCCCGCTTCCCATCTCGTTTTGTGTCACACTTACTAGGGAGCAGCTGCACAGCTCTTGAGAGGATTGATTGATAACTAGGAAGCTAGGAAGCGGTGAGCCTACTTGGTGGTGTGATCTACTGATATAGGGCTTCGGAGAGGATTAACGTTGTTCCGAGTGATCCCTATAGCCTTGGGGGGGCCCTTTTTTGCGATATACCCCTTGATCTTTTTGTTCCTATAACAGAAAGATTACCTTTATGGGCACCCCCCAGATTTAATGCTTTTGGGAAGCTAGATATAAAGGAAATAAAGTTATTAAATGACGATTAAATAGCTTATAGGCTAAATAGTTTGTAAATTAAATGGTTCGTAAATATAACGTTCTTATTACCCCTTATTTAAGGAACCGGTTTCCGGGAATTAATTTTTTAAAGGTATATAACGTCCCTTTTTAGTTATTACGCTAAACGTCCTTACGGGCGAATTTTATCGGGTCGAAAAGGTGTATATATATAACCTTTTAGCTGCCGTATTAGGCGTTTTTACGGGCAGCTTTTTCGGGTAAAGATAAAAAGTAGTAAAGTACCGTATATCCGATTTTAGGTGTTTACCGCCGTCGATAAATAAATGGGGAAAAGGAAGCGTTCCGGCCGTATTTTACAAGTTTTTTAGATAGTGATATTGCCGTATATAGATTTAGAAAAAGTGTTTGGAAATTTTTTTATTTGTTTACGGACTGCTTTTTATTCGTTTAGTTAAGTACGTTTTTTTATACGTTTAAGCTGGTTATTTCCGATTGTTAGATGCGTTACGCCTGGTAGAAAGGTTTTACTAAGGGCTATTAAAAGCTTATAGTATTTATCCGGGGTTTAGCGGTATTTCCGCGTTAAAATAGTTAAGTAAGGGTAATAATATCTTTTTGATCCTTTTGCTAAGGTTATAAATATAACGTTTTTTTTCTTTTTAAGTTGTTTCCGTTAATATATAAGCGTTAAATATTATTTTCCGTAGTTTTTTAACGGTATGATAAATGTTTTAAATGCTTTAACGCGTACGAGTTTTGTTAATTCGCGTTAAGCCTATGTTGGATTTATTTGTTAGGCGATGGCGAGTAAGAATTGTTATACCGCTAAGCGTTTTTGGATTTTTAGGATGTTATAAGCTTGAACGTAAACGTACGTATCGTGCCATTTGGTATATTATTTTTCCGGTTTAAGGTATCCCACTTTAATTAGGTCCAAAACGGCGATATATTAAAGCCGTACCGTATTTGCCGTGTTTTCGTTTATAAGGGCGAGCTTTTTTTTAACAGCTGAACGATTTTTTAAATTAAGGGATTATCGTCGGGGTAAAAAAGGTTTAATTTCCGTAAACATAACGAAAGGATTTCGTTATTTACTATAACGTTAATTTAGTTCCATAACGAGGTATATCGGGACGATAATATGGCTTACTTTTTTAAACCTTAATGTCGGACCCCACTTAATGAATGACCCTAACAATGAATAGCTGTTTTCACCTAAACGCGCGATATTTAAAAATTAATAACAAATTAATAAAAATACTTATAAGAATAAATTTAATATTATAAGAAAATACGTTATATATTTCATATAATATATATTATTTACGTGATAAGGTAATCGTTTATTAATGTATAATATATAATAAAATACTTAAAAGTAATATATTATTTAATAAATAAATAAAAATAAAAATACCTTAATATATAATATTATTTTTATATAAATAAAATATTAACAATATAAAATTTTATATGCAAGGTCGTTGAGTTCAAGCCGTATTATCCAGGCTGAGCTAAAGATACAAAGTAATTATACCAATAATTAACACGATAGATACTCTACCCAGTATCTTCGAACACGGCAACTATTAATGGTTTTTACGGTGATAAAATTTTATATATAATTAAGTTTGATATATTAAAATAAATATTTTTTATTTTAAAAATTGTTAAAATAATAAGATAAAATTTTAAATGTTAAATTATTAAAATTTAATTTAAATTTATTAAGAAAAAAAAACTAACTACAATTTTTACCATTTTAAATATTTTATAAGATAAAAATACTCGATATTTTTATAGAGTTTTTAAATTTATAAATTAAATTTTATTATTAATATATATATATACTAGTCAAATATTAATGTTTAATTATTTAACCAATTAAATTAAATTAAATTATTTTTAATATAAAGTTTATATAATATTATTAATCTTGTTATAATATAATATAAAAACCTAAGTTATTTTATAAAACTTTAATTAAATATATTAAATTATATAAATCTTATAAAATAAAAATAAAAATATCATTTTATAAAAGATATATTTAATAAAGTATATAATTTAATTACGCTTTATTATTTTTATTTTATATATATGTAAATAAATTTTAATAACATTTTTCTTTATTTAATATTTTATTTTAAAATTTTTTATAAAAGTTTATATTAAATCATATTAAAGAAAAACGCGATAAACTATTTTTATAAATTAATTATAAGTTTTAACTTAGTAATAAAGTAATTTAAAAAGGTTATTATTAAATTAAGATTAATAGTAAAATTATTAAAAATTAACTCGTATTATTATATTATAAATATATTATAAATTATAAAATAAAAATTAAATAATATTTTATTATTTCATTTAAAATAAATATATCTTTATAAGGTAATAATTTATTTAAGTTATAAATATAAAGGTTTAATATTTTTTATTAATTTTTATATTATAATTTATTTACCTTAATTTTATAATATAATATATATTTATTATATACGTAATATAATATTATATATTATAAAAATACCTTTTATATAAATATTATATAACGTTAACTTTATTATAATTCGAAAAATTATTACAAGTATTTTTGTTAATTTGTTATTAATTTTTAAATATCGCGCGTTTAGGTGAAAACAGCTATTCATTGTTAGGGTCATTCATTAAGTGGGGT
>QJNZ01001561.1:0-10865 GCA_004155055.1 Monosporascus sp. CRB-8-3
GGATTTGATGTATTGTGGTTGATTAATTGGACTTTGTTGTCGCGAAGTGCTGAAAAGTGTCCAGCTTAATCGTGTGTCCAGCTCAATCGTGTGGGACGTTATATGTTTTAAAATCCCGGTAACGGTTAACGTTATTTATAATTAAGTTATAATACGCGTTTCTATTAATCGTAACGGGTTTTATTTAACTTATATTATATTAAAATAACTTCGTATCGTAAATCTTTCTTTTTAAGAGTTTTTCGAATTTATTTTAATAATTTTAATTTAATGATAAACTTTATAAACGATCGGTTTAACGTCTATTTCGTTTAAGTTAATACTTATAATTATTTTAATAGTTTATTTTAATTATTTATGATTAAATTAGCATAAATAGCGATATTAAAAAAAGATTTTCTTAATATTACTTTTATTATTAAAACTTTGCCGTTAATAATAAAAGCTTATAAAGTTTTTAGCATTTCGTTTATTTTACCTTATAATATCTTTAATACGTATTTTTATTAGGTTTTATTTATTAAGTCGTTTATAAAAGCTTTTTTCGTTCGTACGTTTAAAAAAGGAAACCTTCCTTAAGGACGTTTATTATAGTTAATTTCGGTTAGAGTATCCCTTATACTTATAAAAAACTGTTCTAAAAAAAATCATTAAAAAAAAGTAAATACGAATAATATATATCGCAAAATAATGGAATTATATGTATTTTTAATTTTTTAAAAATTTTAATTAATTGAGTTAATTATTTCGGCTTAAATTCGCTTTTTTAAATAATACTTATTTATTCTTTTATTTCGTATATATAACGATTATATTAAGAAGTAATCCTTAGTAGTAATTATAATAAATAGGTTAATTTTACAATTTTATAATATTTCGTTACGGATTTCCTTATATATCTTATATAACTAAAGGATTAAAGTTTAGGGTTTATCTTATATATATTCGTTTTTAAATTTTTTGTTAAAGTTTCCCGTAATTAACTTTATATTTACTTTTAAAAATAATATTAATTCGTTGTTAATTACGTTATTAAATACGTATATACAAGGTAAAGTGCTATTAAGGTATCTAGCTAGCTATGTATAGGAAGTTGATTTATTTACTAAGTATATATATAAAGGATTATACGATACGACCGGGGAGCACCCCCTTAAAAACCGTCTTTTCTTAGTTAAGGGCCGGAAAAACGCAATGCGGGTTATGTAATACGGTAATTAACGGTAAGAACACCCGATTAATTAATTAGTTCCTAACGCTTCTAATCGTAACTAATTTTACCAACTATTCCTTAATTGTCGCCGACACGGTGGTGGAATTAAAGCTTTAATTAGTTTAGTTCCTTTTAGGCGGGCGTTACCTAAAGAAACGGCGGCTTAAGCTGGATTTGAACCAGCTGTCCTTTAAGATTAACCGAAACAAGGTGCTTAAACCTGTCGTAATTAAAAGAGATACCTAGGCTCGCAACTACTAAGCCATTAGGCCATTAAATACGTATATAAAAAACATTTTCGATATATTAATATTTTTAAATATGAATTTTTTAAAACATTATATATCGTTTTTTAAATAAAGGTGGCGGCGCCTTTTAAAGCGTTATTTTATTACGTAATACGTTTAACGTTTTCTATAATATAATTAAATAGCTTTATATTTTTTCTTTATTTTCGACTAATTAACTTTTACGGTATATTCAGTTTAGTATTTTTTAAGTAGCTAATTATATAAGTTTTTAAAATCGTTTAAAATAAAATGTATTTTTAATAACTAATATTAACCGTTAATATTATTATTATTATTACTATTGTTATTATTAAACTTACAGTTATTATTATTTTATCCGTTATTACGTTAACTATTTTATTAGTCGTTATTATTTTTATCGTTTTTAAATTTTCGGTCATTCTTAGTTAAATCATTATAATTTTTATACTTTTACTAAAGGGGTTTATTTTTAACGTTTTATAACGATTTATTATCGTTATTTTTCTCTTTATTATTATTATTATTATTATTATTATTTACGGCGTTATAACTTTAACTTTTAAGTTTATTATTATTATTTTTATTACTTTTAATTGTTATTACTTAGTAATAAAATACGTTATTAATATTATTTATTAAACGGTAAATTATATAATCGGTTTTACGAAATACGGAACTTATTATTCGATATTAATTACCCGCCTTAATTGTAATAACGATTAAGGTTATAATAATTTATTAATCCTTACTTAGCTTTATATTTTATTCTTAAACTTTATATATTAACTGTTGAAATTTCGTAATAAAAGCGATTAAGTTTTTGCTATCGTAACGGTATTAATTTAGGTTTTTTAAAAAAAAGCGTTAACGGGCCTATTTAATCGTAATCTAAGTTTTACGAAAAATTTTTAATTTTTTTAAGTTTTTTTTTATTTCCAGAAACTAATGTTAAAATCACCTAATATTTCGATTTAATAATTACCTTTCCTAAACGCAATTTATTAAAAATAAAAAGTTTTTTTTTTCCTAATTTATTTTTTTAAATGAAAAATTTATAACGATTTCCTAAAGTTCTTAATTTTTAAAGCTTTTTAAACGCTTTTTCTTATCTAGGGCGAAATCGAAACGCTTTTAACGGAGAGCAGAATTTTTTTTTATAAGGTCGTTAGGTTTAAGCTGTATTATCCAGGCTAAGCTAAAAATACGAAATAATTACATTAATAATTAATACGATAAATACTTTATTTAATATTTTCGAATACGGTAATTATTATTGGTTTTTACGGTAACGATAAATTATATTTCGGTTACGAAAAACCTTATCCCGAAACCGATTATTACGTAATACCGACAAGCTTCGACCTTAATAAACCTTATGCCCTCTAGCTGGTTTGGCAGGGGGAATCTTAATAACTTAGGAGACGTTAAGCTTTTCGCGGTAAACCTTAAGTCCGTATAAGATGGCTGCTTTGCGACCCTGCGGAATCTTTATTTGGGTTTCTTTTCCTTATACTCTTTCTTTTTTCTTTCTTTTTTTTTGTTTTTTTTTTTTTGTTACGACTGTAATAACGTTTTTTCTGATCGTTATTATTCGAGTAGTTTAAATTGCTTTCTAAGTTAGAATATAAGTCCGAAGATAATAACGAGGAATTAAACGATAAACAAGAGCTATTACTATGTCCTTTACTGTTACCGCCTTTGCCGCCGCGTCTACCGCTGTTTCGTAACGAGGGCAAAAAGGGTGGTAACAAAGACCGTCTCGATAAGTATAACGATAACGTTGTTATTCGTAGGCCGTTCCTGGCCATATTTTACCAAGGATCCGTACGATCTTTTAAAAAGGAAACCGTTTTTTTTGCTTTTCCAATTTTTTTTAAGTTTTTCGCTGTACTTTAGGCTTTTAACAACCGTTTTGAAACTCTTATTAAATACTTTAGTCGGCCTTAATGGTCACGGTTTTATTAACGGGGTTACTGCTGTAATAAAAGTCGACCTGCTTCGCTAGTATTACTTTAAACCGTTTAAATTTGTTTTTATATAGGTTACGTATAACGTAAGTTCTTTAAAATTATTTTTTCAACACCCGTTAATTTTATTTAATTAATTAACGTTATTTTCGTTTAATAACTATTTTACTAATTAATAATTCGTCTTATTAATATATATTCTTTTTCTATACGTAAAACCGCTTTTTATTAAATTATAACTTTAACAAGTTTATAAAGGTATTTTAAAGTTTTAAGGTCTCCTTTTATTAAATAACGCAAAAATCGTATAAAGGTATTAATGAATTATTTTAATAAAACTTTATTTTATAATTTATACTTACTCGAATAAATTTATTTTCGTAATTACTATCGATTGGGTTAATTTTAAACCCGTTGATTAAAACTTCGTAACGCGTTAATTGCAATCTTATAACGTTATATTATAAATAACAAATTTAAAAACTTTTTACTATAAATATTTTTAAAAAAAACTAGAAAATGTTATTATGTTAAAATTTATAATATTAATCTAACTAGTATTAATATCAAGATCTATATATTACATTGTCATGTGTAAAATATATTTATTTTATATATAAAAAGCTAGCTAAAAAAGTGGGTGCGCTAAACTTACTTAAAACGCGTTCGAGTAACCGTTATATGGGCTAACCAACCCTGTTATATGCTAACGTACCGAATCCTAACAAAACCTATATTAAGTTAAATATCTAACTAAAAAAGGCCTTATCTATATTATTTAACCTTGAAAACTTGTCGAAAAAAAAAGATATATCGATTATTAAGGCCTTAATAAAAACTATATATAATATTAGTAAAAATTATATTAAATTTTGATTTAAAATTGTTTTTACGGATAATATTATTATAATATATAATAGATAAAGATTTAATAAATGATTTTATAAATATAAGACTTTTTAATTAATTAAGATAGTACTGCCGATATAGAGCATTATAACTTATAAGCCGAAGATTCCGATAGAAAATTTAATTTTATAACGGATTTAAATTTTTAAAAAAAAAGAAAAAAATATAGCAAAAGTTATTTAGTTTATTAACGAATAAAACCCAAAGTTAATTAAATTTATTAATTATTAAGATTATAATAAAATGAAAGATAAACTTTTAAAAATAAACGATTTAATATTATTATATAATATGCTGTAATCTATAGATATATTTATAAATGTAACATTTAGATAATATTAAATTGGATTATATTTAATAAGATTATTATTTAATGTATTTGTTAATTGAAGGAAATTAATAAAAGGTTTGTACGGAGAAATTCTTTAATTAATAAATTAATATAATATGTGAAAAAAAAAATCCATTAATTTAAAAAAAATATCTAGACGAAACCGTTACCCGATTATTTAAGGAAAACGAAAAAAAATACCGTTACGAAAAATATCGAATTATTTAAAAATTAATAACCGAAAATCTCTGAATTTTTAAAAATAAATATTAAAATATAAATCCCGAATAATTAATTAAAAGGTAATATTATCGTAAATAATAAAGATATAAATAAAAATAATCGATTAAGTGAAAATACGAAATGAACTCGTTTAATTATAAGAAATTAAAAGATAAGAATATTATTTTCGAGTAATTTTATTATATTATTACAACCCGATAACTCTATTATTAGCCAGAAGATTTCTTTTAATTAATCGAGACGTTATACAAGTAGCATTAGTAATATAATTTTCAAGTAATATTTAAAGTTAGTTTTTATTAAACTTTTCAAATATCGGATAGTTTTTATCGTTTAACTTCTTAATAACTTATAAATTTTTTAAAAATTATCTTTAAAAGTTTTAAACCGATTGTTTTAAATATATATATGTAATCTTTAATGGATTTAATATCGTTATTACAGGAATTTTTTAGAAAACTTAAGATCAATCGATAGTTAAAACTGGAAATATATCGGATTAATCGGGATTTTTTCAACCGTAATATCGTTTTTCGTATAGTTTATAAGGTATTAAGTTAAAAATTTCTTAACGTACAGAACGTTTTTGATTAATAGTAATATAAATGAATTTACGGGCCTTTTATAATTAATTTTATGAAAAATAATATTTATTTTTAAATTTATTATTAGAGATAAATGTTTTGAAAATTAGAGATTAAGTATTAGTTGTTTTTTAGAATTCCGTATTAGTAATTTGTTATTTAAAGTATCTATTTTCAATTAGCCAGAAGGGAAAAGTAATTAAGATGCTTTTTAATATGTATAATGAATTTATGTAAAATTATTATATATAATAAGAAAGAATTTATTTCGAAATATATAGAAATAATATGAGTTGTTATATAATATTTATTTTAATAATTAAATAATTTATTAATTTCGTTAAACTTTGTATAAAAATCGTTGAAATTCTTTAATTTATAGAAAGTTTAGATAATTAATTAATAATATAAGGGGTGCGGATTAAAAATACGAGCGGCGAAGTAGGTATAAATAAGAAAGTATTTTAAAAATTCGGAATAGAAGTTATAGATATTAATTAGTAAATGTTAAATTTTATAATATTAATAACGGGTACCGAGTCCCCTTCTATTAATTTTATTATATTAATATTAAGGATATAAGATTTATATAATTAAAAGTCATTTATAATGGAAATTTTAATAGGTATTTTTTTTATTAAAGGTTATATTATAATACCGATACAAAAAAAAAAAGAATTAGGGTATAAATAGGAATCTAATAGTATATAAGATTTTAAGGTTTACGGGTATTATTACGGTGTTATTACTATAACGGGTAGCAGGTTTAATAAAGGTAAGAAAATTTAATATTAGCAGACTTTTTTTACGACGAGCAAATATAATATTAAACCTTTGGAAATTATATTTAAATTTACTAATAAGATTCATTTTATTTTAAACCTGCTTATTGTTTAAGAATAAATATTTTAATAATTTAATTAATTAATTTAAATTATTAATTCCTCCAAATTCTTAAGATTTCAGTAAATTTAATAGCTAATGGGAATTTATGATAAAAATACTTAATATAGTAAATATATATATAAGCGAATATTAAAACAAAAATGTTAAAAAAAAGGTCGATATTAAAAACATTATAAAGATAGAAAAAAAGGTTTTAAAAAAAATATACGAATGAAAAGGGTATATATATATATTTAATTATACGAGTTATAATAGTTAACCATACTTTTTTACATAATTTTAAATGAAATTTTCTAGAATTTTCTCCATATATATAAGTTAATTAATAAAGATTTATACGATCTTGATACTTTTGCAATTAGTTATATTTCTCGTTTAATATTATCTTTTAACGCTTTTTGTATATATATAGCTTTAAATATATATTAATTGTATTTCTAGCTTGTATATTCTTATGTATTTTTATATATATAACTTTTATTTATATATTTTTATACTACTTCATTAATTTCATATCGTTTATTAAAATATTTCTATTTAAAACAAGTTCGGTAAAGTTTATTTATTATATTCGTAAGTTTAAAGTTAACAAAATCTTCTGATTTTAATTAAGTAACTTTAACTAAATTATTAATATCCTCATTTTCTAAATTACTAACATTAAAAAAGAAATACGGTTATATTATAGATTTTACCGGTTGAACTCTTTTCTTAATATACATTTCGTTTAAGATTTAATTAATTTTTTTTATTACCTTTTTCGATAAAGAAAGAATTAAACCTCAGGAACTATTAGGAATATTTTTTAAATTCGAAAAAAAGTTAAATTTTAGTATAATATTATTCCTATACCATTTTAAAGGATATGTATGTTTTTAAATAATTAACAACACCTTCGATTAAAAAATATTATCAATATAATAGATTTTATCGTTTATATTTTTACCGAAATTAAGTTGGTATATATTTTTGAAACTAATTGTTTTATTATTTGTAAATATTATATGCCGATGAACGAAAAGTTAAAGTTTATCATTTACGTATCTATTTTTAATTTTATTTAAACCGTAATATATAATATTACTTTTTTCGAAAATAGAGTTAAGAAAATAGTACGATGTTATTATAACGGATACAAACAGATTGGTTTAAATAATTTATTAGTTTATATTATAAAAGCTCATATTCCGCTATAAATTAAAGGATAAATCTATTAAATTTGAATTATTAATTTTTTTATATTAACGTTAATAATTTACCGTACTAAGGAATAGAACAAAAAGGATTTTAAAGTGAGATAAAAATAACTAATAGAGTTATTACGGTAATCAAAAAGTGTTTGAAGTTATATTTAAAAGTAGGTAATAAGAAAGTGCCTAGGTATTATTAGCCGGATAAATGTTTATTATTTATTTCGGAAAATTTCGAATTATTATTAATACGTTTTTTTTTAATATTCCTTATATCTTCGTTAATTAAGCTTATTTTCGTTTAATAACTTTTTCTTATAATAATGTCCGTTTAAAAACTGTTACGATCCCAAGCTTAAATATATATTATAATTACTTTTTAATAATTACCAGATTAAACTTATATTACGAAATAAATATACGACGTTATATAAATAAGTAAAAGATATGTATAAAATTGGTTAAAGATGATTTAAATTTTACTTTATTTAAGAATAGCTGAATTAAAAGACCTATAAAGAGTTAATTAGTAATAATCCTTTTAAAAATAAAGTGTAGAAGAATAAGGAAAAAGCTAAATAAAGGGAGGAGTTAACAAAATAAAAAGAATAAGGTTATAAATTAAAACTATTAGAAAATAAGTTATAAAGATGAATTTAATTTAATTAGTATGGTTTTTTATATTTATAACGTTATGGAGTTATTTACGATAAGTTATTATTTATTTCTTATAACAGGTTAAAAACGAATTTTATTATAAGAAAGAACGGTTAAAATAGTACAGTTTTTAAGGATATAATTTTAAGGGAATTTTTAGAAGCTTTTTTTTTCGGGCGTAACCTCGTTGTTGTTTATCATCGACGACAATATTCTTTTACGATATTAATACCGATTCATATAGATTTACGTTGTTTTTTATATTACTTTAACTATGCTCTTACCCGTAACCTTCTTTTTAAATATCTACTAATTAGGACTATGTCTCCCCGACGTAATTCAGTATTATAAAGATAATTAACGATATCGTAAATAAAAAGTTAATACGAATAACTTTTAAAGTATACTAAATTAAAGGTATTTTTTTTAAGCCGCCGAATTAAAAAATTTTAAACCCAGGAAAAATATAATAAAATTTATTAAAAAATAATTAAAATTTTAAAACCCCGTTTAATTAAATACATCGTAACTTAGGGTGAATTTAAATATATTTTTTTATCTATTCGATTTCGTACGTACGTATAATAGCTTTATATTAAGTTTAATAGCTTCGAACGCTTAAAAAAATAAATAACGTAATTTTTTGACTGGTATCGTAAAATTAAAACTTTTAACATTCGAGGTATTAATTATAAATATTGAAAATAAATTACTAAAATTATTTATAAAATATTATTTAACCGGTTAACTTTGCCGGAAATATAGAAAATATATTTATAAAATAAATATAACGCTGATAAATTCGAAATAATAAAAGATATAAAAAAAACTTTTTCGTCTTCGATAAAACCTTAAAAAGTTTATATTTTTAAACGATACCTTTTAAACGTACGTAAATAGAGGTTATAACCTATGTTAATATAAACGAACGCGTTTTCCTTTTCGTTAATTAAATTTAACAGCGTTAACGTATAATAATAATAATTTCTCGATACGGATATTAACTATATAAAAACTAATACTCCACGACGTTCCTAAATAATTAAATTAATATTAATATTAAAATAAAATAATTATAAAAAATATTTGTCTTTGTTACGATATCTGTTAACCTCCGGAAATAAAAACTTTTTATTAATAACTGTTATAATAATTATATAATCAAAAAACTTCTATTATATTTTTACCTTTATATTTATCGTACCTATACTAGCCGCTTATTATAAACAGTTTTTTTTATCTTATAACGAAAATTCCGTTATTAGTTCCGGAACCGTTATTATTAAAAACTTTCGAAAATAACAAATATAACAAATTTTTTATAAGTATATATTATGGTTTAATAAAAGATTATAAGCGTTTTAGAATATAATAAATAAAGCTTTAAAGCTGTAAAAAACCTATATATATAAAAATAACGGTATAGAAAACACACTCGTCGTTAAGTCGTTTATTATTTTATAATAACTCGATTTTCTTAAACTAATCACTTTAATAAGCCTTAATATATTTGAATCTTTGAAAAATTTAATCAAACCTTTAGGAAATTTACCGGTCGGCTTTTTTCCGGAAAATAAATAAAACGTTTAACCTTTTTACGAACAAATTAACCGGTTTCGAAAATATTAATAATTAATTAACTTTAACAGTTAAAAAAGTACGTTTAAAAAAATATAAAAATATAAAAACCGATCTTAATTAAAAATTCGTCCGGTTAAAAAACGTTAGGTAAATAAAAGTAAAGTTAAAGAATAAATACGGAAAAACCATCTTTTATTACTGGTAGGCTCTCTTTATAAATTTAATAATTAATTGTTAATTAATCTTGTTTAAAGTTAACTGCTAATATGTTTAGAAGATATATATAATTGCTTATTTAAAAATAAGCTAGATGCGGCCTATTAACTACCCCCTTAATAAAACGTTAACGTCTCGGTTACCTATGTTTATTATTAAATATATACCATATTATATATTATTAAATCCATTACGAAAATATCGATATTACGTTTACCTTGTCCTTATTATAGCCGTTTCGATTATATACTAATTTATATCCTTAACGTTAATCGAAAGTCCGTTAATTAAAAATCTATTAATCGAAAATCTATTAATACCTTAGTAATTTATAAATGCAATCTCTAATATATAAACCATTGTTATCCGATAAATTTTTATATTATATTTTCAAATTTATAGTTTTTAATAATTTTAACGTTTAATTTTCGTCGTTTCGATCAAGGTTTAATATTTAACGGTACTAACCTCGGACCCCACTTAATGAATGACCCTAACAATGAATAGCTGTTTTCACCTAAACGCGCGATATTTAAAAAATTAATAACAAATTAACAAAAATACTTATAAGAATAAATTTAATATTATAAGACAATACGTAACATATTTCATATAATATATATTATTTACGTGATAATGTAACCGTTTATTAATGTATAATATATAATAAAATACTTAAAAATAATATATTATTTAATAAATAAATAAAAATAATAATACCTTAATATATAATAATATTTTTATATAAATAAAATATTAACAATATAAAATTTTATATATAATTAAGGTTGATATA